>JAGSMR010000584.1:0-18988 GCA_029286605.1 Sericinus montela
TCTAATTTTCAGTGTTCATAGCTGTTATTGCGTTAATTAATGTTTACATAGTTTTGAAAATAAATTATAAATCCATTGTGTTTTAATATTTAATTTTACAATATACTGAGGCTATTTATAAAAGCAAATTTGTAATAAGATTTCTTATATAATAATACTATCTTAACATTGTGGTTTCAAAAATTGGGACGTTGTTTTGAAAGATGTTGTTCAGTGTTCAAGTTAAACGGTCCAATTATAGTTTACTTGGTTTTTAATAGATAATTGTATAAATTAATAGTGAAACATTTAATTTTAAATTAATATTCAGCCTATTTATAAAAATGGTACTTTTGATAATATTTCTAATGTAAAATATTATTTTAACATTGGCTTAAAGGGATGTTGTGTTGACAAACTAGCGAGGGTTATTCGATGCTGCAACCATGTTGATGTTGAACGCAACATACAATTAAGAAACATTTGTTTTCATATTTTAATTAATGTTGTTAAAGTATGGATCAATAAACATTTATTGAAGTCTAAGTTTGATTTTGATTTGTCTGACCCTTGACAACAGTATTTGTGTATTTATTCATTGGACAAGAATTTAAATTCGTCTATCATTGCAAGTCTATCTCTAGCAACGGAGATAAAACAGGCGAAAAGAAATTTTATAATGGTGAAATACAATATTAACTCTTTTCTAGACATTAGTCGGGCTGATCACCTCGGATAGGTGTCATATTAACGTATTTATTTATTTATTTGCTTGTATATGTACATACATTGGAGAGAAAGAATATAAAATTCCCATTTGAGGATTCTTAAAGAAATATTTACACACCTTGAAGAGTATATAGCAATTTGATTTTTGTTGATATATATACATATTTCATAAATATATTATATTATGTATATTATAAATTAACTAATGAATTCTTTAAATTAATTAATGAATTCTTTACTTATTTCATTTGTATTATTATTAATTAATATATCTTAGTCAATGATTATACAACTGTCTGTATTAGAATGTCTCCTGAAGATGCTGCGACGACCTGCAGAACATTGCGAAGTCGATGAGTGCAAATGACACAGGACCTTTCTATGTGGCGATCCTTAGGAAGGCGTATGTTCAACCAGTAGACTTCTGTTAGACTGTTATGATGACGATGATCATGATAAAAGTACCATGTCACATGAGATATTGCAATTACACTGTTAAATGAAAGGTCATTTATTGAATGACAACTTGTCAGTGGTCTACCATCTTTAGATGTATGTTTCTGTTTAAATATATTGAGATTTTGATGTTTTATACTTTTGGTATTTTATTGTGAATATGACCTGTCATATACGCAAATTACACTCATTTTTACTAACATTATCACACATACACACCCAGTGCACATATAGATATCGCAATTTCACACTTATTATGCATTTTTCGTGTATCTTTCAACATTAACATTATTAAAACAGAGATAAGTAGCTACTTATAATATGTACAGTGAGGCAGAGTTAAGTTTCTAGGATTTAAACTTATAACAACTTCAAGTAGTTTCAAGATTAAAGGAATTGGCTATCTGACTTTCTTGGGGTTGGCTTGTGAGCACCTCTAAATACTCTAGCGTCGGTGCACTTGGACGGCTGTCGCAGTTCCACGGGGGCTGGTGCGCGGCAGGAGGGGCAGCGCCCACTCGGGACAGGCACCAGCTGCAGCGTGGAGGCAGGTCTAAGTGACCCATGTGGTTACTGCTTGACCCCGCCTTCCAGCGAAGCTAGGGTTGATGATTTGTATGCATACGAATCCTCTCTGTCCGTGAGTGTCGAGAGGCGACAGAGGGAGAGCCCTACCTACCCTACCTATCTCCAAAATACCAGATTAAAATGAGCAAACTGGTGACAAAGCGATCGACAATCGTACGAATGATCGCGAGAAGCCTGTAGAATCAATCGAAATGAACATTCATAGGCTGTTTTTATGTTTATACTCAAACTAACCGCGTTCATGTACTATAACACAATGAATGAGTATCACTGAAATCGGTAGAGCCGTTCTGTGATATCAGTATCACCAGGGATTGGCGCTCGTTTTGTTTGGGCTAGCTCCTTACCTGCCAGTTGAGATAATATACTCGCAAAGATGTGAATGGATGTGAATAACAGGATATATCAGGCACTTTGTTACGTAACTGATATCTAGTTTCTAACATAGTGTGTTCTAAATGATATATAAACATTTAAAACGTTAAGATACGTTCCTCATAATTATCCGAGCTGCTGCGCCTTTCACGGACCCCACGTCCTCAGCGTCACCAGGTCCAATTGGGCCCTGGATCTAGTCACGGAGAACGATGCGTGCGATGTTAATTGAGCTGAAACTCTAAGGTATTAAAACTATGTCCTTTCCGAACTAAGAAATTTACTAATAATTTGTTGTATTGTTATATTTTATAATAAATGAAACTGACATGTTTTAACTGTTTTATTCTTTAACAATCTACACCAAAACAACGATAAGCTCGTGCTACCTGTCACGTAGTCCCAAAATCTTCGGTGAAGGTGGGTCGGAAGGATTTAATCGTCTAGACTTCTGTCTACCTCTGTATTGGAGGAATATAACAGATATGTTTCTAAAATAAAAAGTAACTGATCCACGTTACGCCACAAAAATCAGCTTTCTGCCAGTGTAAGTCCCGTGAAATCGGTCTAGCCGTCTCAGAGATTAGCCAGGAACAAACGGACAGACACCTGAAACGTCTGGACCGATTTTGACGGAGTTTCACTGTAGCGGTAGCTGATGTTGTAGTGTAACTAAAGGCTGGCATTATTTTAGAAACAATAATTAGAGTTTCGCGTTAACTATTCACGCGAAGAGCCGCAGGGGCAACTTTAGTCGAGCTGTTACACAGCTAAGCTTACTTACTTAGATGCTGCACCGACAAAAGCATGTTACTTTCGACTTATACATTACACTTAATATAACGTACACACGCAACGGCTTGCAGTAGTCCACTGCGGACATAGGCCTCTCGCGTGCCGTAATCGCCACGCTTGGCGGGGCAGATTGGCGATCGCACTACCAGACACCTCACCCAGCCCTAACCCTAACGCCTTACAACTAACATTTGTACTTAGGACGTTATTATTATTCCTTGGGGCATATAGACTAAAGGGAAAATGTTAAAGTAAATGTACTTTTCTACATGTCTCAGGACTGGGTATTTGTGGCCCATTCCGTTGTTTCTTATTCCATAACACAGAAGTAGGTTGCTACTTACGCATGAGACATGTCAGTGCAATGTATGTGATTTTTCAACCTATCAATATGTTTCTACGTATGTATTGTTGGGTTAATTAATGTTAAGAGAGCGAGATATAATTACAAATTCATGCCATTATTCAATCCAAAATGTAACTAAGGCCATTTGCCATTCATCCAGGTATTTTAACACAAGCCTAAAAGAGATATTGTTTTGTCTAATTTTTCAGTGTTCATAGCTATTGCGTTAATTAATGTTTACACATAGTTTTAATGGATAGTATAAATCCATTGTTTTAATATTTAATTTTAATATGCTAAGGCTATTTAAAAACAGTATTTGTAATAAGATTTCTTATATAATAATACTATCTTAACATTGGTTTTTAAAAGGACGTTGTTTTGAAAGATGTTCAGTGTTCAAGTTAAACGGTCAAT
Source organism: Sericinus montela (assembly GCA_029286605.1). NCBI lineage: Eukaryota > Metazoa > Arthropoda > Insecta > Lepidoptera > Papilionidae > Sericinus > Sericinus montela. The sequence goes on from JAGSMR010000584.1 coordinate 3,686, forward strand.
TATAGTTTACTAAATTTGTAGATAATTGTATAAATTAATAGTGAAACATTTAATTTAAATTAATATTCGGCCTATTTATAAAATGGTACTTTTAATAATATTTCTATCATAAAAAATATTTTAACATTGGCTTAAAAGGGATGTTGTATTGACAAAACTAGCGGGGTTATTCGATGCCGGCATGTTTGATGTTAGACGCAACATACAATTAGAAACTACATTTGTTTTCATATTTAATTAATGTTGTTAGTATGGATCAATAAACATTGTTGAAGTCTAAGTTTGATTTTGATTTGTCTGACCCATACGACAACGAAATAGGCATGTATTTATTCATTGGAATAAGAATTTGGTCGTCTATCGACGCTTGCAAGTCTATCTCTAGCAGGAGATAAAACAGGCGAAAAGAAATTTTTATAATGTTGGAAATACAATATTAACTCTTTTCCTAGACATTAGTCGGGCACGATCACCTCAGTTCTAGGTGTCATATTAACGTATTTATTTATTTGTTGCTTGTATATGTACATACATTGAAGAAAAGAATATAAAATTCCCATTTGAAGTTCTTAAAAATATTTACACACCTTGAAAGAGTATATAGCAATTTGATTTTTTTGTTGATATATATACATATTTCTATAAAGTATATTATATTAAGTATATTATAAATTAACTAATGAATTCTTTAAATTAATTAATGAATTCTTTACTTATTTAATTTGTTATTATTAATTATTATATCTTTCTTAGTCAATGATTATACAACTGTCTGTATTAAGTGTCTCCCGCAAGATGCTGCGACGACCTGCAGAACATTGCGGGAAGTCGATAGGTGCAAATGACACAGGACCTTTGTGGCGATCCTTAGGAGAGGCGGCGTATGTTCAGCAGTAGACTTCTGTTAGACTGTTATGATGACGATGATCATGATAAAAATTACTGTCATGAGATATTGCAATTACACTTTGTTAAATGAAGATACATTTATTGAATGACAACATTTATCGATTGGTCTACCATCTTTAGATACTTATGTTTCCTGTTAAATATATTGAGATTTTTGATGTTTTATACTTTTTAGTATTTTATTATTGAATATGACCTGTCACATATACGCAAATTACACTCATTTTACTAACATTATCATGCACACCAGTGTACATATAGATATCGCAATCTCACACTTATTATGCGTTTTCGTGTATCTTTCAACATTAAGCATTATTAAAACAGAGATAAGTAGCTACTTATAATATATGTGTACAGTGAGGCAGAGTTAGAAGTTTCTAGGATTTAAACTTATAACAACTTCAAGTAGTTTCAAGATTAAAGATTGGCTATCGTGACTTTCTTGGATTGGTTGTGAAGAGCACACTCTAAATACTCTATGTACGTCGGTGCACTTGGACGCTGTCGCAGTTCCGGGGGCTGGTGCGCGGCAGGAGGAGGCGCCCACTCCCGGAACGGGCGCAACTGCAGCGTCAGAGAGCAGGTCTGAAACTGACCCCGAAGCTTGGTTGCTAGCGACCCCGCCTTCAAGCTAGGGGTTGATGATTTACATGTACGCCTGAATCCTCTGTCCGTGAGTGTGTCTCGAGGCGACAGAGGGAGAGCCCTACTACCTACCTATCTCGAAAAATACCAGATTAAAATGAGCAAACTGAAACAAGCGATCGACAATCGGCCTCAATGATCGCGAGGAAGCCAGTAGAATCAATCTGAAATGGACATTCATAGGCTGTTTTTAGTATACTCAAACTAACCGCGTTCGTAGCACTATAACACAATGAATAGTATCACTGAAATCGGTAGAGCCCGTTCTGTGATATCGGTATCACTGCAGGATTAGCTCATTTGTTTGGGCTGGCTCCTAACACCGGTTAAGATAATATACTCGCAAAGATGTGAATGGATGTGAATAACAGGATATATCAGAGCACTTTTTGTTACACGTAACTGATATCTAGTTCCTAACCATGACATAATTAATATTCACAAATGATATATAAACATTTAAAACGTTAAGATAATTGCGTTTTCTCCTTGGTATCCGAGCTGCTGCGCTGCTGCACGGACCCCCACGTCCTCGGCGTCACCAGGTCAGTGGGGCCTGGATCTGGTCACAGGTACGATGCGATGCGGAAGTATTCGAAATTGACTGAAACTCTGAATTAAAACTATGTCCTTTCGAACTAAGAAATTTACTAATAATTTGTTGTTGTATTGTGTTATATTTACATAATAAATGGAAACTGACATGTTTAACTGTTTTATTCTTTAACAATCTACGCAAAAACAACGATAAGCTCGTCGCTACCTGTCACGTTGTCCCAAAATCTTCCCCGGTGAAGGTGGGTGGAGGTTTAATCGTCTAGACTTCTGTCTACCTCTGTATTGGAGGAATATATGTGAATATGTTTCTAAAATAAAAAGTAGCCTACGATCCCACGTTACGCCACAAAAATCAGCTTTCTGCCAGTGTAAGTCCCGTTGAAATCGGTCTATGCGTCTCAGAGATTAGCCGGAACAAACGGACAGACACCAAACGTCTGGACCGATTTTGACGGAACTTTCACTGGCGGTAGCTGATGTTGTAAAGGAATGTAACTAAGGCTAGCATTATTTAGAAACAATAATTAGGGATTTCGCGTTAACTACAAAACCGCGAGAAGAGCCTTGAGGGCAGCATTTAGTCGAAGGCTGTTACACAACTAAAGCTTGCCTTAGATGCGCAAACAAGCTTATGTTACTTTCGATTTATACGTACACTTATATAACGTACACACATAACGGCTTGCAGTTGTCCACTGCTGGCATAGGCCTCTCGCGTGCCGTAATGCTTTACGCTTGGCGAGCGGGTGCGATCGCACTACCAGACACCTCGCAACCTAACCTAACTTTTTTTTTTTTTTTGTTTGATAACCGTGGAGGGAAAATGCTTTATGCACGAACGTTTCCTGACCGGGAGGCCACCAGAGGAAACGAACAGTGTCGGACTCGGATCTCAGAAGGAGAAACATACCGACTAAAAACCATCCACAGGATGCTGTTGGCCAGGCCTTTACAGCGTCATCTGAGAGACCTGCGAGCAAGGCCTGGGTAAAAAGAAAGAAAGAGAGCAACGTCGTGACGCACTCGAACCCTGTAACGAAGCGGAGACCTTCGACATACAGAAGGGGAGGTGAGAAGGCCAGGGCCACTCGTGTTGGGGAGTGGCTCATGTTTTCCGGACAGTTACCAGAGACATTCTCGTGTGAACCGTGAAACATGGGACCGCGAATCCTGACTACGAACTGTGTGTAGTGTACCTACCGTTCGTGTGTTGTTGAGATACGGACGCGGCCCCGAATCTTTTATTTGATTTGGTTATGACGTCGTCATCATCAATCAAGACGATGCTTCGGTCGTCTATCCGTCGGGTGATAATTGGGGAAGGGTGTGGTTTCCTAGACCGCCACTAACAGTTGGGTGATCCTTAATTTTCGAAATATCTTGACGATATTTCTTTTAAAAGGCCGCCACCGTGGGGATCTCAGAGATCTCTGCAGTCACGCCTCCTCATGTATTGGGGGTGCGTTTGCTTGCCTCATGAACCCATTTTGGATGAATTGGGTGTTCTCAGATATGACCTAGGTGCGTGCGCGAACGCGACACACGCATAGGACATATCCGGCCAGGCTGCGGAGTCTACTATAATGTAACAATTTTTGTCTTAGCGACATTTTGCTACAGTATGAGACTGTAAAGTCTGACCGAAACGAAAACCGCTTTGTCTCTGACATGTTTAATGTATGTTGTTCGAAGAAGGGATAACCTACGGTCTAGAACGACCCTAGGTATTTCATCTTCTTAACCCACAGGATGGGTTTATCGAACATTGATATTAGGTTTTGGAATTTGGATTGGACTATGCGCTTTACGCGCGAAGGTTTCAGGGAGAACTCTTCCTAGAGAAGAGTACGGCCTGGCTTTTTTTCAGGGGTTCCTCAATTCTCCAGCGGGTCACAACCGAGGTGGCTTAGCACACTGATCGCGTTCGAGGGAACGGATGTAGATCTGCATTCATTTGTCAGTGGTGAAGAGCGTGGTGTCGTCGGCGAATAGTACCAGCGCTCCACTCCGGCCGTCTTTGGGATATCGCTGGTGTATGGCGAGTATGGGGTCGAGGAAGAACCGAACCCTGCGGAACACCAGCCCTTATAAATCTGCTGTCGAGGACGGGACCCCTCACTTTGAAGCGGAAGGTGCGATTTGACAAGTAGTCTTGTGTAGTGTGTACAAGTCTGTCTGGCACTTTTGAGCAGCCACAGCCTCCAGAAATTAAGCCGTTGTGCTGAACTTTTGTCAAATGCCTTCGCGACATCGAAGAATAAGGCCCCACCACCATTGAGATGGCTTTGGGTCGGTTGAGGCTCTCAGTATGTGTCCGTGAGGGGCCGGTTTCACTTGCTGAGTACTAGAGTGTTTGGCTCGAAACCGAAACTGCTGCTCGTCAGGGTGGAGTTAAAGAGTTTGACGCAGTCATTCAGTCTAACGATGATGACGCGTTCGCAGACTTTCCCCAGAGAACTGAGGCTTATGGGCCCGGTAACTCGAGGCCTGGTTTTTAGGCTTTCAGATTTGTGGATGCCAATAACATTGAGCCTCCTTCCCGGGCGTCCAGGAAGGAGCTACTGGAGGCGTTGAAATTGCTACCCCTGAGCAAGAAAGTGTTTGGGAGGCCTTGAGGAGCTTGTTGGAGATACCATCAGCTCCTACTGGAGCTTTTTTGGTCTTGAGTTCCGGACTATGTCTCGAACCTCCTCCAGCATGGTAGGTGGCAGCGGATCACCCGTCGGCGGCAGGGCGGCTCTACGGGCTACTTCAGCGTCCACCTTCTGAAGGTGGACCGGATCTGTTGGCTGGGAGCTGGGAGGCATTGAAGCTCTAGGCTGTCCCGGCTAAGCAATCGGCACTTTTCCTATCCTCAAAAGCTACGGTGCGACCGTCGAGCTGATCGGGCACGGCATCGCCGAGACAGTTTCTGACTTCAGAGCCCTGCTTCAGTTGCCAATAGGCACTGTGTGATGGCGAATATCATATCAGTTTGTCCCATCTATCGCCACGGAGTTCAGCCATGCGCTCCGCCGACCTCTCTCTGGAGGCGGCATCCCTGACTCGATTGTCGTCAGACCTGTATCGATCGTATGCTCCTCGTAGCAGCATTTTTCTCTCAGCCGTCAATATCCTCCGCTGCAGGCGGCTCATGGCGGCGATCGTTCGCCACCTTGACCTGCCCTGGAGGGATGCTTCGACGGCGACGGCACAAAGTGAGGTGAGGGGTGGTCTGCAGCAGCGAGGCCAGGGCTCACGCTTTTGAGGAGATGGCATCTGGGATGCTGTCTAACTCTGGGAGTGTTCATGTTCTCTAGATAAATCTCGAGCTTACGCCAGTCCGTCAGGGTTTTTATTCAGAGGACCTCCGCCGGGGGCATCCCAGCACCATGGTTACCGGACGCGATGATCAGAGTTTAACTCATTGTTGCACTTCTATGAATCGCAACGGTAAGGTTACGTTCTTTAAATTGCAATATCTAGCCATCCCCGAGGTATTGAAACAAATTCGGGTCTATCCTGGCTGGAGTTCTAGGGGCGATGATATCGAACATTGGTGCTATGGACTTTGTCACTTAAGTAGCAGCGTCCATTCATGTTAATAACAGAGCTATTCCAAGCGGGTGCTTGGAGTTTAAGTCGCCCTGTTAATTATCACCGGTGCAGCAACCTTTTAAGCAGTGCTCGATGTCGCTCTCAAATGATCTTAAATGGGGTCGTGAATGGCTTGAATATCACTGTGATAGGCTGATGTGGCCTGTCAGGCGATTCTGCAAGCCGAGCTTCGATATTAACTAAGGTAGGTACATCAATCGCCACACAGTGCAATGATGCCGCCGCAATGAATAAGCGTACCGCCTCCGCGGAGTGGGTCGATTAGGTACGCACTAATCGGTAATTTGCTGTTTTTGGATTAACATTCTACTAGTGAGTCGCGTCTCCTGTATAAGGAGGATGTCTGGTGGTGGACGGTGAGAAATTCTCACTTCGTCAGTGTTTAAGGCGTTGCATTGAAGTAGCCGACAGCCAGAAACCTAGGTTTAACTTTACATGGTGTGTGTTATCCATTTTAGTTAGTACAACGCCGAAGAAAAAGGGACTTAGGAGGTTTGCCTCCAGGAATTGACTTACGAACAAAACAACTGAACATTGAATACAATGTTCGAATTGTTCTATTGCGTGAGGCCTTAAACTTATTATAAGTTTCGAATAGCGCCTTATGTTTAGCGGAGAGCTATTCTACTTAGCAGAAGAAGTCGGACGCCGAATCTGTCGCCTCTAATTCTGAGACCGTTGTCTCGATTTCGCTGATGTCGAAGAGATCTGCGATCTCAGTCGCCGCGCGAAAACGTCGGAAGCCGCCGGCGCTAGTCGTCTTACGCCCCGCGCGCCAGACGCCCTTGCGGAAGGGCCTGCGGAAGGCAGCGACGGGAGTAGGCACGGGGAGGGTTTGCCGGAGCCCTGGCATCGGTGGGGTTTCCTCCCGCGTTGGTTTTGGGGGCGGAGCCGGGACCGAGCATTCGCCTTTTAGCGCTTTTCGCGGGGAGAGGTGGAGGCAGGAGCCCTGGTGGGTGCGCCCCTTTTTGTTCCTCTTTTCCCCTCTGCGTCTCTTGCCGTGCGGCGTGGGACTTCCGCGATAATTCGCGGGGTGACCCTCGCCTCCGCACAGGACGCCTCAGAGAATGTCCGTAAACGGGCCCTGGGACAGTCCGCTGTGGCGTGGTCCTCTGAAGCCTTGACGCACCCTAGGGCGTGAGTGGCAGTTCCTTGCGGAATGCGTATGGTCGCTTTTTCAGTGGCACTGACCCGGGAGTGCGCTTCCTCAGGGCCTCCACGCGTATGCCGTGCACATGGGCGGCAGACTTGATCTTGAATCGGCTGCCTCGTTGGTGCGCGGTCAAGATGGACTTCACCAGATTGGGGAGCTCAGGTGCGCATGTTGCGCATCCTGCCACCTACTTAAAACAGACCTTGCTTAACAAGGTCATCATGAATATTTGAGTGTGTCTACCTCTTTAGGTATACCCCTAATGACTGCGCAGAGGACTTCTCCTCCTCCAGCGCTTGCATGCGTGTGTGTGAATTGATCTTCCGATCACTTAACCACCTGGTCGGGGCGCGATGGTCAGCCGGGGACTGTACCGTTACCGCCATCCCTGTGGCGATGGGCTTGGCCTTTGTGTGCCGAATTTTTCTTTTCGGTTGGCGCCGCCGATATTTGGTTCAGGCACTAAAATCCTGGATCTACCACCAGCGGCAGAGTCTGGGGCACTTGGTGCGCACGGCAGAGGGCGCAGCGGTGTCCATAAACTGGGTGAGGATTGGGCGTGGACTTGCCCTTTCCTTTCTTCAGGCCTTCACCCAGGCGCCGCCACTATCTTGCATAGCCTCCTCCCGTCAGACTTTTGCTGGCGCTTTCGCTTTCTTTCAGCCTCTCGACGAAGCCGTCGTCCGAGTCGTTATGACCTCTCATGCGGGTCGGTATCCAGCGGCCTGGGGTCACGCTCGAGGGCGGTCTCCAGGTCCAGTGGACCCGACGCTACGGAAGGGCGCAGAGGTGGGGCGCACTGAGTCACGGGGACTTGCGGCTCCTGAACTGCAATCTGCTTTGGGTTCGCGCGAGGAGGCGCGCAAAGGTCGCGGATGCAACCCGCAGTGCTGGGACGTGGCGCGCGAGGTAACGCGCGAAGCAGCGCGCGGCTTCGCGTAGAGTGAACCTCCTCCGACCCTATGGCGCGCCACCAAGGCGGGCAGCACACCCTCACCGACGCCGCGCCGGCGTCGGAGCCATCGGGGAGGCAGGGCTGCTGGTACAGTACACCACCGGTGTTGCTGGGGGAGGCTGGGCCAGGAGGGCCCGCTCGCTCGCCATAAGGCAACAAATCTAACACCCAGGCTTTCTGGGTTGACGCCTGGATAGTTCTCCGCCAAAAGCGGAGAACTCACACCTCCCTGCCTTTTCTGCCGCGAGAATCATGACTCCGGGCAAAATTAATCTCTAGTCTCCCACGCCACTTACGGCAGGGGTGAGTAACAAAATGCAAAAACACTCTACAATGTGAAGTGTAAATTATGCAAGGACGACGAAATAAAATCGTAAAAGACTGCGTACTTATATCGACGCAGCGATTACTCAGGCGCACACCTGTAAGCCTCAGCACCGTTGCACAATACAATAAAATATTGCGCAATACGCGCGCGACTTTAACAGCTAAATAACGGCCGGACGCGGCGGGCGGAGCAGGGGACCCGCGGGAGCGGGGCCCGACACACTAACTGTCGCCCGACCGGGCGACGGCGCGAACAAAGCGAATATGGTAACTATTGCAATAACAAAAGGTGGGCTTACGCGCCCGGTCGTACCGAATATAACTTTCAGCCCGGCAAAGTGTTTTGACTGCTCCAGGCGGAGCAACCGAGCACCGTATGCACGGACTAAAGCTACCAATCGAATCTTAAAAGGAATGAATTATTCCTTGGGGCATATAGACTAAAAGGAAAATGTTAAGAGTAAATCTACTTTTTCTACATGTCTCGGGACACAAATTTGTGGCCCATTCAAACATTTCTTATTCCATAACACAAGTGGGTTGCTACTTACACTTAGACATCCGTTGCAATGTATGTGATTTTCAACCTATCAATGTATGTTTCTACGTATGTATTGTTGGGTTAATTAATATTAAGAAACCTTGAGATATAATTACAAATTCATGTAATTATTCAATCCAAATGTAACTAAGGCCATTTATGGCCGTATCCAATAGTATTTAACATAAGCCTAAAAGAGAGATATTGTTTTGCAACCCTAATTTTTCCAGCAGTGCTCATAGCTATTGCGTTAATTAATTATTTATGGTTTTAATGGATATTATAAATCCATTGTTTTAATATTTGAAAAATTTAATATACTGAGGCTATTTTATAAAAAACAGTATTTGTAATAAGATTTCTTATATAATAATACTATCTTAACATTGGTTTAAAAGGACGTTGTTTTGAAGATGTTCAGTGTTCAAGTGAAACGGTCAATTATAGTTACTAAGTTTTAATAGATGGTGTGTATAAATTAATAGTGAAACATTTAATTTAAATTAATATTCAACCTATTTATAAAATGGTACTTTTAATAATAGCTAATGTAAAAATATTATTTTAACATTGAAAAGCAAAAGGGATGTTGTGATACGACCGACTAGCCGGGGTTATTCAAATTACTGCAACCATGTTTTGATGTTGGGCACAACATACAATTAGAAACTACATTGTTTTCATATTTTTAATAAATATTGATAGTATGGATCAATAAACATTTATTGAAGTCTAAGTTTGATTTTGGTTGTCTGACCCTTGACAACAATATTTATGTATTTATTCATTGGAATAAAAATTTAAATTCGTCTATCGACTAGAGTCTATCTCATGGAGATAAAAACAGAGCGAAAGAATTTTATAATGTTGAAAATACAATATTAACTCTTTTCTAGACATTAGTCAAACGATCACCTCAGTTCTAGGTGACATATTAACGTATTTGTTGTTGTTGCTTGTATATGTACATACATTGGAAAAAATATAAAATTCCCATTTGATTCTTAAAATATTTACACACATGAAAGAGTATATAGCAATTTGATTTTTGTTGATATATATACATATTTCCTATAAAGTATATTATATTGAGGTATATTATAAATTAATATTAATTCTTGATTAATTAATGAATTCTTTACTTGTTTAATTGTATTATTACATTAATTAATGTCTTTCTTGAGTCAATGATTATACAACTGTCTGTATTAGAATGTCTCGCAAGATGCTGCGACGACCTGCAGGTATTGCGGGAGTCGATGAGTGCAAATGACACGGGACCTTTCTGTGTGGCGATCCTTAGGAGGCGGTAATGTTCAACGATAGACTTCTGTTAAGACTGTTATGATGACGATGATCATGATGAAGTACATGTCACATGGATATTGCAATTACACTTTGTTAAATGAAAGGTCATTTATTGAATGACAACATTTATCGATTGGTCTGCATCTTTAGATGTATGTTTCTGTTTAAATATATTGATTTGATGTTTATACTTTAGTATTTTTATTAACAGATATGACCTGTCATATACTGAAATTACTCATTTTACTAACATTATCACATACACACCAGTGTACATATGCTAGATATCGCAATCTCACACTTGTTATGCGTTTCGTGTATCCTCAACATTAACATTATTAAAATGAGATAGTAGCTACTTATAATATGTACAGTGAGGGCAGGTTAAGTTTCTTGGATTTAAACTTATAACAACTTCAAGTAGTTTCAAGATTAAAGATTGGCTATCGTGACTTTCTTGGATTGGCTTGTGAAGGCCTCTAAATACTCTATGTACGTCGGTGCACTTGGACGGCTGTCGCAGTTCGGGGGGCTGGTGCGCGGCGGGAGGGGGCAGCCCACTCGGGACGAACTTGCAGCTACGGCAGTGGAGACAGGTCACAAACTGACCCCGTAGCTTGGTTGCTGCTTGACCTTCAAACTAGGGTTGATGTTTACATGCATACTACGAATCCTCTCTGTCCGTGAGTGTCTCGAGGCGGCAGAGGGAGGCCTACCTACCCTACCTATCTCGAAAAATACAGATTAAAATGGCAAACTGGTAGCAAAGCGATCGACAATCGGCCTGAATGATCGCGAGAAGCCTGTAGAATCAATCTCGAAATGTGGACATTCATGACTGCTTTTTATGTATACTCAAATAACCGCGTTCTTTATAACACAATGAATGGTATCACTGAAATCGGTAGAGCCCGTTCTGTGATATCAATATCACTGCAGGATTAGCTCATTTGTTGGAGTAACTCCTAACTACCAGTTAAGATGTATACTCACAAAGATGTGAATGGATGTGAATAACAGGATATATCAGGAAACGCATTACGTAACTGATATCTAGTTCTAACATGACACAATTAATATTCTAAATGATGCAAACATTTAAAACGTTAAGAATATTGCACGTTCTCGCCAGGTATCCGAGCTGCTGCATGCTGCACGGACCCCACGTCCTCCAGCGTCACCAGGTCAGTGGGGCCCTGGATCTAGTCACGAACGATGCGTGCTATATTGAAATTGAGCTGAAACTCTAATCAAAACTATGTCCTTTCCGAACTAAGAAATTTACTAATAATTTGTTTGTGTTGTTATATTTTATAATAAATGGAAACTGACATGTTTTAACTGTTTATTTCTTTAACAATCTACGCAAAAACAACGATAAACTCGTCGCTACCTGTCACGTTGTCCCAAAATCTTCGGTGAAAGGTGGTCGGAAGGATTTTAATCGTCTAGACTTTGTCTACCTCTGTATTGGAGAATATGTGCAGTATGTTTCTAAAATAAAAAGTAACCTACGATCCCACGTTACGCCACAAAAAAAAATCAACTTTCTGCCAGTGTAGAGTCACGTTGAAATCAGTCTATGCGTCTCGAAGGATTAGCCGGAACAAACGGACAGACACCTGAAACGTCTGGACCGATTTGTGGGACTTTCACTGGCGGTAGCTGATGTTTGCTGGCTCTAATGTAACTAAGGCTAGCATTATTTTTAGAAACAATAATTAGGGTTCGCGTTAGCTACAAAACCGCGAGGAAGAGCCGCAGGGGCAGTCGAAGGAAACATTACGCAACTAAGCTTACTTGAATTACTGCCGACAAAAGCTTATGTTACTTTCGACTTATACATTACGCTATAACGTACACACATAACAGCTTGCAGTAGTCCACTGGACATAGGCCTCTCGCGTGCCGTAATCGCCACGCTTGGCGCTGATTGGCGATCGCACTGCCAGACTTCCTCGCAACCCTAACCTAACATAACTTCAACTTAACATTTATTACTTAGGACGGGTATTAATCTTTGGGGCATATAGACTAAAGGGAAAAATGTTAAAAGTAAATATACTTTTTCTTGTGTCTTGAGACTGGGTATTTGTAGCCCATTCGTTGTTTCTTATTCCACTTTAAGTGAGTTTGCTACTTACGCATGAGACATCGGAGCAATGTATGTGATTTTCAACATATCAATGTATGTATCTACGTATGTATTCTTGGGTTAATTAATGTTTAGAAACCTTAAGATATAATTACAAATTCTCATAGTTAATTATTCAATCAAATGCTTATTCCAAAAGGCCATTTTATGGCAATGTGTCAATAGGTATTATTTGTATAAGCCTAAAAGAATATTGTTTTGACTAATTTTCAGTGTTCATAGCTATTGCGTTAATTAATATTTACATAGTTTGAGGATAATTATAAATCCATTGTTTTAATATTTAATTTATTATACTATGAGGCTATTTGTAAAAATAATTATTTGTAATAAGTTATCTTATATAATACTATCTTAACATTGGTTTAAAGGGACGTTGTTTTGATAGATGTTCGTGTTCAAGTTAAACGGTCAATTCAAGGGTTTACTAAAGGTAAATAAGTTGCGTTAGATTCGCAATAATATAGCTCTAAAGCCCGTGTACTATACTAAAGGTGTAAAAATATTAAAAGCTTCAAATAAAAGCAAAGTAGATAAAGTGAATCAGGAAAATTAAGGATGATTAAATATTTTAACATTGGCTTAAAGGGTGTTGTATTGACAAACTGACAGGGGCATTCGATGCTGCAACCATGTTTTGATGTTGAGCATAACATACAATTAAATGTAGTTTTCATTTTGTTTTTCATATTTTAGTGTGTTGTTGGTGTGCGGATCAATAAACATTTATTGAAGTCTAAGTTTGATTTTGATTTGTCTTACCCCCTTGACAACAGTAAGTGTATTTATTCATTGGAATAAAATTTAAATTCGTCTATCGACACAGAGCCTATCTCTAGCAGGAGATAAAACAGGCGAAAATTTTTATAATGTTAGAAATATAATATTAACTCTTTCCTATACATTATTGGGCACGATCTTCAGCCGAGGTGTCATATTAACGTATTATTTATTTGCTTGTATATATGCATACAGTGGAGAAAAGAATATAAAATTCCCATTTGAGTTCTTAAAAATATTTACACACCTTGATATGTAACAATTTGATTTTTGTTGATATGTATACATATTTCTATAAAAGTATATTATGTAAGTATTATAAATTAACTAATGAATTCTGATTAATTAATGAATTCTTTACTTATTTAATTTTGTATTATTATTAATTCATATATTTTTGTAGTCAATGATTATACAACTGTCTTATTGAACTGTCTCCGCAAGATGCTGCGACGACCTGCACCAGAACATTGCGGGAAGTCGATGGTGCAAATGACCTGGGACCTTTCTGTGTGGCGATCCTTGAGGAGGCGTATGTTCAACGATAGACTTCTGTTGAATATTTATGAGACGATGATCTGTGATAAAATTACATGTCACATGAGATATTGCAATTACTTTGTTAGTTGAAAGGTCATTTATTGATACGTAGCAATTTATCGATTAGTCTACCATCTCTAGATGTGTGTTTCTGTTAAATATATTGAGATTTTGATGTTTCATACTTTTTTAGTATTTTAGTATTGAATATGACCTGTCATACACATAAATTACACTAATTTTACTATTCTTTATCTCATACACCAGTGTACATATAGATATCGCGTTCTCATACTTATTATGGAGGAGCAGGTCACAAACGACCCCATGGCTTAGTTACTTTATAGCGACCCCACCTTCGAAGCTAGGGGTTGATGAACTACATGTGCGAATCCTCTCTGTCATGAGGTGTCTCGAGGCATGGAGAGGACTATTTCCTACCCTACCTGTCGAAAATGCCAGCAGTTAAAATAGCAAACTGGTGGTAAAGCAGTCATAGCAATCCGCCTGAATGATCGCGAAGCCTGTGAATCAATCCTGAATAGGACTTGTTCTTGTAATATAAATAACCGCGTTCGCGGCCTTTTCAAAACAAAATGGGCCAGTATCATAAGTCTTACTATCCCTTGCAGGATTAGCTCATTTTGTTCGAACTAGCTCTAACTTCGGTTATGATAATATACTCATCGAAAGATGTGAATGATAAATGACAGGATATATCGGAAACACTTTAATTACGTAACTGATATCTAGTTCTAACCATGACGTAATTAATATTGTAAATGATATAAACATTTAAAACGTTAAGACTTGCGTTCCTCGCCAGGTATCCGAGCTGCTGCGCTGCTGCACGGACCCCCACGTCCCTCGGCGTCTGGGTCAATTGGGAGCCTGGATCTGATCACGAACGATGCGATGCGATGATGAAATTGAGCTGAAACTCGATTAAAACTATGTCCTCTCCGAACTAAGAAATTTGGTAATAATTTGTTGTGTGTTATGTTTTATAATAATGGAAGCGGTATGTTTAACTTTGTTTATTTCTTTTAACAATCTACGCAAAACGACGATAGCTCGCCGCTTCTGTCACGTTGTCCAAAATCTTCGGTGAAAGGTGGGTCAGTTTAATCGTCCTGAGCTTCGGTCTACCTCTGTGTTGGAGGAATATATGTGAACATGCTACAAAATAAGAATAACCTCTTGCCCACGTTAAGCCAGTTACGTATTGCTAAATAAGGCAATTAATAACAGGATATTTTAAATCATGTTTTCTTATTTTTAATTATAAATACTTTATTATATAATAAAAGGATGAAATAATTTTTTATATAACAAGTATAGCTTAGACCTCATGACGAAAACAGCATGAATATATGCTCTATCTAGTTCATATTGGAACCCAGTTAACTACAATAACAAAATTGTCTGTGCTTTGAGTTTCTTGTTTTTCATTCAAAGTTGGCGGACCCTGCGTCGATCAGAAGCGGGCTTTCTGCACGTTCTCTTGCTTCGCTCGAAGTCCGTGGGCCGCCGGTTTGTTTCACATTTAGTGTAGATCGTCTCTTCGAACTAATTCACCCATTTCTTTATTAAAGACACTTGGACACTGACTTAAGTCGTACTTAAACCATAACCAACGCAGAGGCAGCGTTTCCTGATAATAGACGAAAGTCGTTGTTAAACAATTCTTAAAAATAAATTAAATGAAGTTAATTAAAGTTTTATTTTAAAAATATTAAAAGATAACATTCTACGATTCGACCATCAAGATTTTTATCTCTTTCATTTTAAACTGCTACACTTTCTTTCTAAATAAGGCAATTAATAACAGG
>JAGSMR010000585.1:0-18987 GCA_029286605.1 Sericinus montela
ATATTTTAAATCATGTTTTCTTATTTTTAATTATAAATACTTTATTATATAATAAAAGGATGAAATAATTTTTTATATAACAAGTATAGCTTAGACCTCATGACGAAAACAGCATGAATATATGCTCTATCTAGTTCATATTGGAACCCAGTTAACTACAATAACAAAATTGTCTGTGCTTTGAGTTTCTTGTTTTTCATTCAAAGTTGGCGGACCCTGCGTCGATCAGAAGCGGGCTTTCTGCACGTTCTCTTGCTTCGCTCGAAGTCCGTGGGCCGCCGGTTTGTTTCACATTTAGTGTAGATCGTCTCTTCGAACTAATTCACCCATTTCTTTATTAAAGACACTTGGACACTGACTTAAGTCGTACTTAAACCATAACCAACGCAGAGGCAGCGTTTCCTGATAATAGACGAAAGTCGTTGTTAAACAATTCTTAAAAATAAATTAAATGAAGTTAATTAAAGTTTTATTTTAAAAATATTAAAAGATAACATTCTACGATTCGACCATCAAGATTTTTATCTCTTTCATTTTAAACTGCTACACTTTCTTTTTATTTAAGAAACCACCTCTGACCGCCACTATTTTTAACTACACTGGCATTCTTTTTCAGTTTTTAACACACTTTTGGTACATTATTCCAAGACGTTTAAGAGCTTTTCCAAAGATCATCCGAAGAAGTGGGATTAATTTTTCTAACCTTCGATCCAGTTCATCCCACAATAATTCTATTGGATTTAGATCCGGAGACTGTGGGGCCATTTCATAATTTTAATTCTCCACTATTTTCTTTATTTTTAAAGATAAGTTGAGACAGCTTAGATGTGCTTTGGGTCACTTTTGCTGAAACACATACCACAGCCAATTAGGCGCATCCCAGAAGGGTTAGCATGCGTCTTCAATATGTGATAGTAACCATTTCTGTCCAGTTCCTTTAATTCTGTGAGATCCTACTGCATATGAAAAACACCCCACACATCATCACAGAGCACCTCCATGTTTAACAGTTGGAGTTATGGTATCGGGATGCATTTTTCTGAAGATCTTGCGACGAACATAAATTCTTCGCTTTTGTCAAACATTTCAATTTGGACTCATCAGTCCCTGAGACTTGTTTTCAGTTTTCTACTGTGTCCAATCTTTTATGTTCAAGGCCCATTCAAGTCCTTTCTCTATTTCCGCGTCATAAGAGTTGTTTCTTTGTAGAATTCTGCCATTTAGGCCAGCTTTTGTAAGCGTTCCTTTACTACACTTACTGATATCTGTTTACCATGACTTTTCTAGGTGAACCGCATTTAATTTCGGTGCTGGCAGTTTTCTATTCATTTTAGACGCAGTGATTGAGGACTTATCCTCTGCTTTAGAAGTTACACACAGGCCTCCTGCGTTTCTGTCTTGATTTGAACCAGTTTTTTCAAAACGTGTGAGTAGCATCTCCGGCAGTAGAACGCGGTATTTTTAATTTTTCGCAATATAACGTATATTACGACCTTTATTGTGAAGAGCAACAATAGATGCACATTGTTCTATAAATGTATTAGGGTGCCTGCCCATTTTCTTATTTAGATTACTGGAAGTAATACCACAAAACAAGGTAATTTCTTACCTTAAAGAAGTATTATATAATTATGTGGAAATAATAAAATCGCTACTAAAAAATCGAAAAAATACAAAAAATAATCCAACTCTTATAAGAAATAGCAAAATAATATTTCAAATACGTTCACTTTGTTGCATACCAAATGCGTACTAAATGTTACAGTGACGATTTTATTTGTTTTTCACAAACAACAGTGTGCAGGGGCAGGAGGAAAGTCGAAGACTCCGTCATTACCTTGTAAACTAACATAGCGTTTTCGTTATATATTAAGTTAAGGTGTTTAGGCATCATGTTCCAATTAAGAAGTAAAAAAGAAACATCCGGAAACTTTCCGTCGGTAGTGTATAGTAAATGTGTATTAAATATTAAATTTAATAAACAAACTAGCTGACCCGGCCAACTTCGTACCGCCTTATCCTAGCTTTGATGCACCAACTCTTATAAGAAATAGCAAAAATATTTCCAAATACGTTCACTTTGTTTGCATGCAAATGCGTACTAAATGTTACGGATGACGATTTTATTTTGTTTTCTGGAAACAGTGTGCGGGGGCAGGGAGGAAGAGTCGAAGACTCGATCGTACACACTTTGTAAACTAACATAACGTTTTTCGTTATATATATTAGAATTAAGGTGTTTAGGCATCATATTTCAATTAAAGTAAAAAGCTTGTCCGGAAACTTTCCGTCGGTAGTGTATAGTAAATGTGTATTAAATATTAAATTTAATAAACAAACTAGCTGACCGGCGAACTTCATGCCGCCTTATCACAAGCTTTGATGCACTCTTTATTTTGTATAGCTGACCTATCTTATGTAGTGAAGTAGGTACCTGCAATTTGAACTGGAATCTATAATATCCTCCATATAAAATGAATTCCCATTTCCTGGTCTCGCCTTACCTGAGAGGACTTTTTACTAATTTATTAAATAAAAACAAAATATATATTTTCATAATAGTTTATTCCATATGGTTCAATAATTTCCTTATATTTTGCAATCGCTATTGAACACCCGTCATTTTGAAGTAAACACTGAGCCATCACCACGCGCGCTCTAGAAAGCAATTATTAGCCTCATATCCTTCACTGCTTCTCTCATTCTAGCTGCTTTTGATAAACTATATTTTTAGCTTACGTTCTGGCGCGTAAACAACAATGCTTGATGGTTTTCCAACACGGGAATAGGTGACAAGGATGAAAAACATGGATTTCAGCTTGATGGGCATGCACATACACTTAGCGACTGCCCTTAGATTATTTATTGAATTGCAAACGTAAGCCGCATCGGAAAACTGTAAAACGCTTAAAGCTGAATGGCATATCGTTCGGTATCATAGCGATGCGGGATTAAAACATCTCGCCTTTGTACTTCCTTCTCAAAATTGTTGCTTCTGGATGATGTTGTTCAATACCCCTTCATCACTGCAAGCTGGTGCCAACACAGACGTGGCTGGTTTTATGTTCCGTAACAATAATTACAGATCCTATTTTAAATTGCAGATTGTAAGGGTGGTAAGCCAGGCAATTCCAATTTAAAAAATTCTGTTGGATAATGAACAACTTCATCTTCATTAGTAATGGAATCAACTGATTTGTAATTGTTCAATTCGCCAGCTATTTTCTCTTGAATCCCAATTCATTTCATTCACATCAACATTTTTGCGGCCAATATAACGTTCTTAGCCAAACGCAGTTACATAATTTTCAGCAATGTTTGAGGAATACCATCTCCATGGTTCGGTCTTCCGCAAAAGTTACAAAATTGGCAAGGAATATATGTATCAGATGATGTATCAACAGGAATAATACCATTACCAATATCGAGCAGCTGCTTGAAAACACTTCTCCAGGCTGGTCTTCCTGCAATTCGACTCTCATGTTTTATACTCAATTTAGTGTTTTTAATGTATTTCCAAAAATGGACGACTAACATGCTTTCAGTTCATCAGCTGGCGTTGGGCGTGGAACAACAGGCAATATTTGTCGAAAATCACCTGCCAATAATATCATTGCACCACCAAACCGGTTTTTGTTATTTCGTAAATTCTTTGCATCGAAACGATCACATCGCCTCCAAAGATTTTTTGTGTGCTATCGTACATTCATCCAAATGATCAATCTGGTTGCTGCAGCACTTTCACCATCGCAGAATTCTCGAAAGGTTGCAAGTTGGAGTTTCATTAATTTGAAGGTTCAACGGTAGCTTGAGAGCTGAATAGCGAACTGTTCGACCGCCTTCCAACAATGTGGCTGCAATACCTGATGATGCTAGAGGCTAATGCAATTCCATTTTGCGATCTAATCGTTGCCATAATAATGATAACAAAAGTTATCCCAGTTCCACCAGGAGCATCTACAAATAAAATCCGCCAGTTCCATCATTCACTACTTTCATGAACATATCGTAGGCATATTTTGTTATTGTTGATTTAAGGGGAACTGTTCTATCAACTCATTCTCGTAATGTTTTGGAATCGTCTTGGGCTTCGTCTCAATTCTTGATCAAATAGGTCACATGCATTGGGCGATTGCTATAATTCTATTTATTGTTAATACTTTGTTGGTAACTCAAGCACATGTCCTCAATTAAAATTAATGCTTCATTGTGAATTTCTTTAATTCATTTGAATCGTACCTAAACCAGTACGCCATAATTTTCTTTTAAAATATAAAATAACTCCATGATGAAAAAAATTGTCACAAAAATATAGGCTGGCTTTCTTTGAATAGATTGACACAGAGCTATTACAATTTGTGCCCCAAACCCAATTGAAATTTCTTGTTCAGTGAATTTTATGAAACGGAATGTATCTCACTATATAGGATAAAATCATAAATCTGTGCCACTTACTCCAGCTCGCACGTAATTTTTGAATCCCCACTTGTTGGGTTTATCTTTCATGTACTGTTTCTGTTGCCTGCCTTTCTTCCTTTATAAGCAATCATCATCATCTATACTAATTTGTTTTCATTTTCTTGCAACAAACAGTTTTCTTATTTTTTCTGCTATTGGTCTTACTTTGTAATATCTGTATTATCTTCTAAGCTATTATCAGCAAAGCGTGAAATCTACGAATCTGTTGATAGCGTTTTAAACTCATTAGATCTGCTATCGGGCATACCGGAATCTACTGCTCAAATAGTACAAATGTAACTAGGCATTGAGACAATACCCATAAGTATATGGATAGCTATAAAATCACGCATTTCGTCTTCCGTCATGAATAGATTTGCCAGTTTTTTGAACAGAGTATAGATTTGACTGTACAATAATATCGGTCACGTGTCTGAAGAAAAAAAAATTAAAATATTCTAGGGAATCTGCAGTGGGCAGGAAAAAGGCATTCATTATATTATGGTCTTGGTTTTCTATAATTGTAGCTTGATGACGGAAGGTGACGCTTTTTTTCCATTTATAGGATTATTTAAAATTCGGAACTTTTCGTCTTTTAGCCAGCACTAGAGTAATGTGCCTTTGGGCTCGAGTTTTCCTGGTAGCACTTTCAGGAGTTGATAAAGGGCTTCAGGCGGAAGAGATGGTATAGAAGATAAGAAAGGTATGTTCTCGTAGTTCGGTTCTCTAGTCGGCGTAGCTGGGCAAATTTGACGTAAAACTGGAGTCAATTGCAATGATGTTTCTGTAAAATCAAATTCAGGTGGATCGTCCCCAGTGTCATGATCTTCAGCATCAGGTTCAGGACAGCTTAAAATATGCAGTCCCTCAAAGATGAATCTAGAGATGGTGATGATGATGAAGCTAAACTTGGAGTATACCCAGATCTCTGCCAATGCATTGTCCATGTCGGACCTATCACTGGTATCTGAGGAATATGCTTATTATAGGCACAAGCGCCAATATTTTGCCGTGCGTCCATGCAAAGTATGCTGATGGCAACAGAAAATACCGAAATAAGCAAAATAAAACCCATAACTTCAAAATGTTAAAAAAGACAACTATTTTGGATTAATTTATCATTAGGTATTTGGCATCGTTTACCGTGATGAACATAACAAATTAACAGAATTACTTTGCAGGTTATAAGTAATGCCTTTCACCTATGATGCATGTTAATGGCATCAATGCTATTTAAACATTCTCGAACCTGTTGCTGAAGGAATGTTGTGCTACCAATAAATCCAAAAACAGAAATTCCAGGTTGTCGTTGCTTATGTGGTTGGAATTCGGGAGGAATTTCACGTTTATTTTCTTAATGTCCCAACATACGTCAAATTCTTTTCTAGCAATATACCACCAGCTCCACTGAAGAAAACTGTTTGCTGTTATGTTTCTGTTTGATCCGAAAACTGAAGCCAATTTTAGTACAGATTGTGTAGGAATGAATTGTTGACTACTGGCACGATCATGCTGTTTCACTGTATATATGAAAACATTATGTAAGTAATGAGTTTTAGCATCACATAAGCATAATATTTTTATGCCGTATTTAGCCTTCGATTACACATAAACACGGAACAAACTTCGGCCCCGAATGGACATATAGCATTTCGTCAATGGTTATATATTCAGAACAACTTTCTTCTGACAATTTTCTATGAACTTGTTAAACACTTCAGAGATCAGTGCCGCCCGATCAACGGTTTCTCGTTCATCTTTGATGCAGTATATGATCAAACCGAAGTTCTGAAAAAATGGAAAAAATCTTTTCAGAGCCATGGTCGTTCTAAAATTTCTGCGACCGGTTCCATCTGAGGCCCACAAAGATCTTCATGTCCAGATTTGAATACACCAGTTGGTAACTGGTAACCAAAAAAAAGACCAAAGCAAAAGGCGTTCTGTCATTTTTGTTGGTATAATTTATTATAATTTGTATAATATTATCATCTATGAGCAACTCAAATGATTTTTGGTAGTCTGCTGGTCCAATCAATCCAGGTCTTTGTCTATTAATATTATTTTGACGAGTGCATGAAGGTGCTGGTGGATTTTGGACCATTTGTATTTGTTTTTTCCATAGTAACTCTTTTGACTCCGGTCCTGCAACAGTTTCACCGTCACCCTGAAGATCATGCTTCAATATCAGGAATAATGTCTTCACTGCTATCCGATTCGTGTGTTGGTGTCTGCTCAATATTGCTTATTCCATCGTTGTCGCTGATATCTTCTGAGTCAGAATCCGCGTTCAATATATCTTCTATTGTCTGAGCATTTAAGGGTCTCGCTATCTCGACAAAATAATATATTGGTCAAGTAAAGCACCCATCTAGCCACCTTAGGTGTCAAATCTCGTTTCTTTAAAGTCATACTAAAAGCTTGACAATCTGTGATAATTCTAAATTTAATCCCAAATAAGTAATGATAAAATTTTTTAACACCCTGGACTACAGCTAAGGCCTCCAGCTCATAGCTACTGTATTTGCTTTCAGCATCAGTTGTTCTCGTTCTCATGTAGTGAATAGGATGTAACTCACCAGTCCATTTCCCACTGCAGCAGTATAGCTGCATAAGCCACACTAGAAGCACGTCAATGGCTAGCTCAGTCTCTAGTTGAAGGTTAAACAAAGATAAAACCCATAACTTCAAAAATGTTAAAATAACTATTTTGGATTAATTTATCATTAGAGTATTTGGCATCGTTTACCGTGATGAACATAACAAATTGTAAGGTACTTTATAGGTTGTTGTAGTGTTCTTCTAATCCAGCTAAACTTTTAGCGGGTCATAAACTTGAGGGAATCACATAAAGGCACAAAAATTCACATACCAAAATATAACAAATAGTCTAGATAAGTTGGTAAGAAAGCATTAAAATACATGAAACAATGAAAATCAAGTAAAATCTTTGTTACCTTGCCGCAGATTATAGACGACCTGCGAGGCGCCGATGTTTTGCTTTGACAATGACAAGTAAAAAAAGTGTTTGCCAGGTGCGTGAACTATTTACACTATTCAAAATATATACGGTATGATAATTTTACAAAAATACAATTTGTTGTAAAAAGTATAACAGAAATCGTTTTTTTTTTTTTTCATGTTTCTCACAGTGAACAAAATCAAATTAAAGGGTTAGCCTTATATGGTGCCATCAATGGACAGACATATCTAGACAAAATGTTGTCTAGCTTTTTGAAGACAGATTGACGCTCTTGTCAGAAATTCGGAAACGAGTGCCAGTGCCTTTTAATTTTTTGACTTTGAGTTCCATACTTCTGGCCCCATTTGGAGTTTAGGAAAATCCACAATAACTGGCCTAATTCGACCACTCTGCTGTACACCGAGTCTAAAACTTCGTTTTAAAGACACTGATTGTTGTGTTAGACCCATTTTTAGGTCAATCAATCGCAAAACTTCATTTCAACATCTTCATTGATTGTCTCAGGATACCAGTAATAAGTAATGCCTTTCACCTATGATGCATGTTAATGGCATCAATGCTGTTAAACATTCTCGAACCTGTTGCTGAAGGAATGTTGTGCACCACCAATAAATCAAAACAGAAATTCCAGGTTGTCGTTGCTTATGTGGTTGATTCGAAAGGAGGAATTTCGTTTATTTTCTTAATGTCCCAACATACGTCAAATTCTTTTCTAGCAATATACCCACAGCTCCACCAGAAAACTGTTTACTGTTATGTTTCTGTTTGATCCAAAACTGGAAGCCAATTTTAGTACCAGATTTAGTAGCCAGGAATGAATTGACTACTAGCACGATCATGCTGTTTCACTGTATATATGAAAACATTATGTAAATAATGAGTTTTAGCATCACATAAGCATAATATTTTTTATGCCGTATTTAGCTATTCGATTACACATAAACACCAGAACAAACTTCGGCCCCAGATGGACATAGCATTTTCGTCAATGGTTATATATTCAGAACAGCTTTCTTCTGACAATTTCTATAGACATTAAACACTTCAGAGAGATCAGTGCCGCCCGATCAACAGTTTCTCGTTCATCTTTTGATGCAGTATGATCAAACCGAAGTTCTGAAAAAAATCTTTGAGCCATGGTCGTTTCTAAAAATTTCTGCGACCGGTTTCATCTGAAGACCACAAAGATCTTCATGTCGAATTTGAATACACCAGTTAGTAGCAAAAGACCAACCAAAAAAAAAAGACCAAAAGCAAAAGGCGTTCTGTCATTTTTTTGTTTGGTATAATTTATTATAATTTGTATAATATTATCATCTATGAGCAACTCAAATGATTTTTTGGTAGTCTGCTGGTCCAATCAATCAGGTCTTTGTCTATTAATATTATTTTGACGAGTGCATGAAGGTGCTGGTGGATTTTTGGACCATTTGTATTTGTTTTTTCCATAGTAACTCTTTGTCAGTCCTGCAACAGTTTCACCGTCACTCTGAATCATGCTTCAATATCGGGAATAATGTCTTCACTGCTATCGATTCATTATGTTGTTGGTGTCTGCTCAATATTGTATTCCATCGTTGTCGCTGATATCTTCTGAGTCAGAATCCGCGTTCAATATATCTTCTAGCCTTCTGAGCATTTAAGGGGTCTCGCTATCTCGACAAAATAATATGTTGGTCAAGTAAAGCACCCATCTAGCCACCTTAGGTGTCAAATCTCGTTTCCTTAAAGTCATATAAAAACGACAATCATGATAATTCTAAATTTAATCCCAAATAAGTAATGATAAAATTTTTTAACACCTGGACTACGCTAAAGCCTCCAGCTCATAGCTACTATGTTGCTTTCAGCATCAGTTGTTCTCGTTCTCATGTAGTGAATAGGATGTAACTCACCAGTCGGTGCCCACTGCAGCAGTATGGCTGCATAAGCCACACTAGAAGCGTCTGTGTGTAGCTCAGTCTCTGATTGAAGGTTAAACAAAGATAAAGCTTCGTACACCAATTTCTGCTTCTTACATTGATTGTCTGTCTGTATATTATCAAGAAAAACTGGTATATTTCCTCAAGAGAGGGTGAGTGGTTGGCCAATAGAGCATAATTTGGAATGTATTTATTTATTTATTTATTAACACTTCATACACATAAATGAACCACCATATCGCGGACTTAATGCCTGGTATCTGCCAGTCTACCTAAGGGTGATGCAGAGAAAGAAATGGTGCAGATGTACTTGCGGAAGTAAGATGTCATTCCAATGAAGCTGTGCAATTTGCTTCTGTTCCTCAGTTCGGATATTTCATAGCCTTAGTCTTATCAAGTGATGGTCTCACCTTTCCATCTTCCACGTCGGTCAGAGTCCTTGGCACCGACCAAGCCAACAAGTCAAATAACGAAGGCAACCATCATTATGACACTACGTTTCTATAAATTATTTATTTGAGCTACAACTGTTCGCTCATCTATTTTGTCTGTCAGCGGACCTAAGGCAGTGCGATTTATTTCAACTGTTATAGCTTCATTTCCATCTCCTCGGCATTTGGTCAGCTCCTTTCGCTTGGGTTCAGCAAATGTTCTGTCCCCCAAATCCACTATCGAAGGCGTTGGGCTTGCCAGTGTACTATCGCTTGACAACAACGCGTTTCCCTGATTTATCTCTTATCTTCGGTCCTCTGTTTTTACCTCGTCCGCCGGTCTTAAAAAGAACCTATCTAGATACTTCGTAAGCTTGCATCGTTCAAAAACGGGTGCATCTTTCCTGTTCACTTACATTAAGATGTATTTTTTGTCTCTTTTTCCATATTTAATCCCACGAGTCGGAGGGTCATACTGAGTCCATCTGGGCGAGCCCTCTTGCTTGGATAAAGCCTGCGCTAAATAGCACTTCACCCGTCAGTCGTGATACCCTGACGGGGCAGCACTATCGACCGGTGCCCGTCAGCCATTCGGCTCCTTACGGCGATGCCAACTCTTGAGCCTCAGGTGATTTTTAAAGGGATTCACATCCTGGAAACTGCGGGAGTTCCCAAGTAACACTCCTCGGTCCCGAGGCGCGCGAGACATGATCCACGACACGCCCGAGGGATTTCCGTGGTTGGGCGTTGGTAAGTCGGAATGACTCCTTCCGTACCTACCAGAAGTGACCGGGTGGGGAACACAAAACCGCCAGCTCGTCCGTATCTCTGCCAACAGAGAGGAGGCTGTCGCACAGGTGTTCGCCGCCGGTAACAAAGTGCAGTGAGTTCTGCTTACCGGCGCCCAGGGGTGCGTGATTTGGGTCATCCATATCGGGGGTGTAAAGGCCCACGCTATAGACTGCGAGTTTCGAGGCATTGCCTCCTGACTCGGGCACGTCTTCTCAGGGGCTGCTGCTCCCCGGTCCTAGTACGCCGTTCAGCGGCGTTATTGTAGGCGATGTTACGTACTTTGCGTCTTATGTCGGGACTTTATTGCACTTCCCGGTCCCCGGGCCGGGTGGCGATGAAGAATATCTCTCCGGGAGGGGTCGCCACTCCGGTGGTCGAGCGTGTAGCGGTAGTCGTTCCTGGATCGCCAGGCCAGGTGTTCGTGTGGCCCGTTGTCGCGCGGTCGTACATTCCGCGACACCCGGACCACAGATTCTTCAACAATTTCCATTTTGGGTCCCTGGCGATGACATCATTGCGTACAAAGCGACCAGCTCAACTATAATTACGTGATACTATATTCTGTTGGACCTGTAGTCGCCAAACGTTGGTATGTTGAAATTGAACGCGCTACACGCGGCAGTGTTAGGCTTAAATTGCCCCTCGAGATGTTGTGCCAAGATCTCTGCCCCGGTCATATCCGTAGTACCAAAGTTGCCCGTTGTCACTAGTGGGCAAATCGGAGAGTAGTTTCCGTAAAGCTGTCGGTTAGTTGGTGTAAAGATGGGATAGTCCCAGCGCTCTCTACTGCCGACTATCCCATATGTGAAGCTGCGGTGAGCTTGAATCCCTTCCGACAGCTCCTCCGTTAGCCGATTTAACAGGTTTTAACTAGTGAGCAACGTGTGCGCGCCCGAGTTTCCTGGCTTCTCTTTTCTTTTTTATTAACGTTCTCAGCCAGTGGTAGTTTATCACTTACGGCGCGCTACAGAGTGCCGTCTTGGTGGCCGACAGATACATGATGTATCTTATCTCTAACTCTTCGACACTTCTACGTCGTCTGCTGTCATTATCGGCGCGCCGTATCCGATATTCGCTTGTCCACTTCATTGGGTGTCAGTCAGTTCTTCTCTGGTTCCTCTGGGCGCTACAGGTTCATTGTTTGTGAGATTGTGAAGTAGACCGGTGGGTGCTGCGTATCCAGGTCATGCAGCACCTCCGTTTGGACCGGGTGAGTGATACCGTGACACAGTACGACATCTATAACATCCGGTCAGTGTTTCCTGTTTGTGGGGATATGTGTTGGCGATTCTTGTGCCTAGCACTTCATATCCCCATTCTCTACATCTTCGTATAATGCCTTACCATTGGGATGTAGTGTTCGACCCCCATGCGTGTGTTTAGCGTTTAATCGCTAATTATGGCGGCGATGTCCCATCGAAGATGCGATGGATCGAGGCTTGAGAACCGGGAGGCGATAGCTGCATATATCCTATGCTCTCCACGGCTATCGTGAAGCGTACACCTATTGTTCTAGTTGAGACATACGGCTGCAGCTCATTCTTCGTGTATTAGATCTCCATACTGCTTACAGCTACGCCTCTATAAGCTATGCTTTCGGGGATATCTCATCGCGTCGATACGAAGAAATTAGGGAGTTTGAATGACAGGTTGGCCTAGCTTTGTTTCTCCCAACAGTACCACCTGGATATCGTACTGGACAAGCGTTCTTAGTCGGCGGTGTGGATCTTCGCTGCCGGCGTTCCAGTACTTATACTTTCAGCTTTCGGCCATTTTAGCCGTAGTCAGACGGGCCGATGCGGTAACTACCGCTGTTAGGGGTCAGCTCCCGTGGTCATCGCCGTGACGACGTCTCCCAGGATCTTGATTACGACGGTGACCAATTGCGCAAGTGCTCAATCGTCGTCGGTGGCGTGTGTTGTGGGGGAGGCCTCGGTTCTCCCCTTGCGGTATCAGCCGATCTGTGCTTGTTGCACTTGCGCATGCTGAGTTTTCTGGCCGTTTTTGGTCCTAGGCCCTTCAGCGGTGGCGATGGGGAGGGTGGGGTGTGGAGGTTATTACAGCCTCGGACGTGGCTGTCCCCTTATTTTTCTTCTTTTCCCCTCCTCTTCTTTTTCTTTTCTGAGAGGTTGTACACCTCTCTCAGTGGCATTGTTGCCGGTGGTGTGAGATTGTCCTGCGGCAGACGTGGAGAGGCGGCTATTTAATGTGGGTGCTCTCCATTCGCCGCTCTTGCGGCTGGGGCACCAATCGCGCTGCCTGCGTATTTAGTGTTGTGGCCTTTCGGCTTTTGGCCTTGGGCGGTTGCGCCGTCGGGCCTCAGGTGGGTACGCGGAGGGTGTTACCTCTTTCTGGCAGCCGCACAGTGCCGGGCGCCTGGCATGCGGTCTGCTATTGCGCCTTTGCACAATTGGCGCACTAAGGCAGACTATCCCTGGATTTAGTGCAGTCCGCCTTGGTGATCCTAACATCGAACACTTGAAGGCCTACTGCTAGCAGTTGTACGAGGTGTCCGAGCCTAACACCTGTGACATTGGGCTGGTCCTTCCCTGCCCACTGCCAGGCTTCTATAATTATGCCTGTATAGAGAGCTCGTGTTCATGCAGCCTCCTGTTCCTCGTCAGGAATGTAGTCCATTTTAATGGAAGAGCATCCGGGTCTACCTCTTTTCGGTGGATAAGGACCTCACGAAGATCACAGGAAGCCCTAGCTCCTTCAGGGCCTCCTCGATGTCCTCAGATTAGTCTCGGCGGGCAGACCGCGCAAACCAACCTTTGTCGAAGAAACAGTCGACGGTATAGCGGTCACCACGCCAGCGTAGCATCGACCTTGCTACGCTCACCGCTGCATGTACCGTCCTATATCTTTCCTCGGTTTGTGACAATTGAACCCCTTCCCAAATTGGCGTACTGGCGCATGCCCTGTAACCGGCTATGCAACACTTTAAAGCGTTTCGCCCAGTCGGGCATGCACTTACCACGATTGGGGGATATGATTTGGTTTCCGTTTTGGTTTTGGGGCCTCACGTTGTTGTTGTTGTGATATTGCGGGCCGTTGCGCGGTCGTCGAGGCGTTGCTATTTATTTCCTTGATATTTGCGTAGGTCGTCGTCGCCATTGGCGCATTTGATGGCCTCCCGGAATTGGACACAACGCTCGCCTGCGCGTCATTGGGTCTGTGCGACCGGTACCATGAGGCGGGGGCGGTAGGCGTGGCCCTATCTCCTTCTGACCTACGCATCTCTCTTCCGGCGTGGAGACGGGCTGGGGACATTTCGCTTACAGTCGCCGCGTGTGCGGTCAGGTTGAGTTGCACAACCGCGGCGACTAGAGCGCTTTCCTTGCGTTTGCTTTCTTAGTGTCCCCTGTTCCAATGTCGGGGGCAGGTCTAGATACGTTGCTGATGTTGACGATGGTTCTCTCTCCCCAGGCAGCGGTATTTTGCGCGGAGAGTACCTGACGATTACGACGACAAAGTCGAGGACGGAAAGATTGTGGTGGCTGTAGGTGGATTCTTATAGGCTGCACAAGCGCTTGTCCTCCCGTAGACAAGCATCTCGTCGATTTCGGTGGTGGTGTTGTCGAGCTGCTCAAGCCGAGTTGAGTTGGAGACCTTTGTCTCGAAGTGTGAGAGACCCAGCTCCCAATTCTGGGAGAGCGGTGCCGCCCGGCGAATTGCGCTCGTGGTAACGGTTGCGGAACTCGCGCGGTTGCGTCGCTCGTCTGCGCTGGGGTAGAATCCGTGATTGACCTGGTCAAATATGTTCCGCTCCATTAATGGGCAGTCCACTACCAAGCAGCCCTCTTTGGTGGTGCTGTTGTTGTTGCACGGCAGCGAGCGGTCAGGTTGCACAACTCGCGGCGGACTAGAGCGCCGCTTCCTTGCGTTTCTGTTTTCTTAGTGTCCCCCCGTTCCAATGTCGAGGGCAGGTCTAGATACGTTGTTGATATTGCCGATGGTTCTCTCTCCACAAACGGCGGAAGTACTTCTTGCGGGAGAGTACTCTGACGACGACGACGATGTCGGGGACGGAGATTGTGGTGGCTGTGGGTGGATTCTTACAGGGGCTGCGCATGCGCGCTTGTCCTCCTCAACAGATACATCTCGTCGATTTCGGGTGGTGTGCGTTGTCGAGCCGCTCGCCGAGCTGAATTGAGACCCGGTTCCCCAGTGTGAGACTCAGTTCCCAATTCTTGGGAGAGCGCGGGTGCCGTGCCCGGCGGAATTGCGCTTCGTGGCAACGGTTGCGGAACTCGCGGCCCGGTTGCGTTGCTCGTTCGCGCTGGTGAATCCGTGATTGACCCGGGTCAAATATGTTCCGCTCCATTAATGGGCAGTCCACTACCGCGAGTCTTCTTTGGTGGTGTTGCTGTTGTTGTTGCATTTGGTAGCGAGCGGTCGGGTTGAGTTGCACAACTCGCGGCGACTAGAGCGCGCTTTCGCGTTTCTGTTTTCTTAGTGTCCCCGTTCAATGTCGGGGCAGGTCTAGATACGTTGTTGATGTGCCGACGCTGGTTCTCTCCCTGAGCAGTACTTCTTGCGCGGAGAGTACTCTGACGACGACGACGATGTCGAGGACGGAGATTGTGGTGGCTGTAGGTGGATTCTTACAGGGGCTGCGCATGTGGTGTTCGGTTTCCTGAGACTCTGTTCCATCTCGCGCGGGTTCATCAGTGTCTCCATTTGTCGCGGTGATTTTACTTGCGCGTGGGGACACCCGTGCCTCTTGCAACTCCCCGCCCCACCTCGTCGCTGTGGCCTCACCGAAGTGACCCCGGTGGCGCTCCCAGCATGAGGGTGGTCAACAGGCTGGTACTGGTTTGCTAGTCCAGCTGATTCGCCACTCATATGTGGGCTGACCAGCCACGCATGTGAGGTGCACGACCTTTGCCCTTTCCAATGAAAGGGATGGGTGTGCGTTAGAAGACAGTTACTTTCCGCCGGTTACATTGCGCACACAGGGATGTGTGGACGGAAAATAACTGTTTTAGAAGGGTGGTTTTAAAGCCTCTTGCTAAAGCGTCTAGGGGTAAACTCAGCCTTTCTGCCTATCCACCGAGCTCTTCAAGTGACGGCTGCCGAGGTGACTTGTACTGGTCGAAACTTTCCAAAGTCCACCGATGCAACGCTACTCAAAGCCCTTCTTTTCGCCCAGGGTGCACCGGCTCTGCTTCTGCTCACACTCCTAAAGGTCTGAGAGAAAGCAGCAGCTGAGCACACGTGAAGGTTACCGGCATAGCACCCCACGTGTTGATGTTCCTGCACTGAACTGATGATGGGGATCCTTTTGAATTGCTAGCAACTTTTCTTGTGCTAAACCTGAATGATTGAAATGAGTTACTAGACGTTTTCCAGTAGCAATCATGTTTAATACTTCAGCTTGGATCTTCATTGCCTTCAACTCCGCTAAAGTGAATGTATAAAACATCTAGCAGAATCATACTCTGCAACTCGTTTCCTTTCACCATATTAGCGCCACTATCATGGATTAGTAAATTAATTTTATTTCTATCAATATCCGAGCGAGCAGCAATAGCGTTCAGTTCTCTGCTATATTTTTTCTCCAGTGTGTGAGCTACACACAGACGCTTCTAGTGTGTGATCCTGAACGGTTTCATAGTAAGAACGCCGAGTTGCAGCTGAAATTCCGAAGAAACCAATGGGCTGTGAAAGCTGGAACTATTGTGCAGGCAGGTCCAAATGTCAGAAGTAAGAGAAACTGCAATAGCTTTTGTAATGTTTGTTTTAATTTTGTCGTGAATTCTATTGTAGATATCGGGCACAATTTTTGAGAAATATATGTGCGACTTGGTAATTCCATAACGAGTGGCGCTTGTTCTGAAGCGCACCCAAACCCGACATTTTCTACGATACCGAACGGCTCGTTATCTAGATAACGAGCCGTTCGGTATCGTAGAAAATGAATGTTTAGAGAATGATTGCTCTAGAGCAATCATTTCTGAAATTAAATAATGATATTTCTTGGCTTTGGTATCTTTTACATTCCAAAGAAATTTTCTTTCAAACGATTCCGACAGTGTTAGTTGTTTTCTGCTGATGATGAAGATGCACTTGTGCTGGGAACGACATGTCCGGGGCCATAACGCCTTTGAACTTTCACCGGTTTTTTATAAACTGGATGCTTGGAAGCAAAATGATTACTCATGGCTGAATTAATTGAGACCAGGAGCTGGTTGACCAATTTTCAGCTAAATATTTATAATTTTATTCTTTAGAGTATATTATTTTTTTATATGAGAAATTTTTAATAAAGTTATATTATTTTTAAAAACGGGTTCAATTAATAGATATACTATTAAGCTTCGAAAAATAGTGGCAAAAGTGTGTTATTCATTATAATAATAAGTACAGGCCAGTTTTTTTAGGAAAAACTGGTCAACCTACCCCATACCTGGGATAAAATGAACTATTAAATAATTTATTGTTTAATAATTAAATAATTATAAACAAATAAATATAAACATTCAATTAAATAATTTAATATGTAATAATTGTAAACATTTGACATGTCAAAATAATAACATTGATAGATTCCATTTAATTGATACTAACATTCTTATTAAGAATTCTTTAATAAAAGATAGGTATTTCCTATCCAAATATAATACAAGATTGATAGCAGATGCGCTATCCTAGTTTTTACATTTTACCTCAGCCAAGAATTTGGCTAAACCGACATCTGCTTATGTTGAGCAGCTTAATGTGACAAGTAATTTGGAATCTGTTCCAAGCACTTTTAAATTAAATAATAAGACAATAAAGGAAATCTCTTGCAATAACAATATTTATCAAAAGAATTTTAAAGAGAATAGTATGCATCAAAATATTCATCAAAATTTTAGGTAAAGATTTAGAAATTGAATTGTTTTTAAATAGTAATGATGTTGATATATTATGTGTCACTAGACATTGGTTAAAAATGATAACTTTGTGTTTAACTTCAGTAGGCACCAGGTTGTTAGTTCTTTCAATAGAAAAAAAAGCTTTACGTGGTGGCTCTTTAATACTATTGAGTAAGTCCTTGTCATTTAAGGAACGTAAAGACATTGTGAGCCTCTCTGTTGAGAAAATAAAAAATATCTTCACGCAATTCCTAATACAGGGTAGACAAAGGTCAAGTCTAGACAAGTCCCTTTGACCCACCTTCTACCGAAGATATTTTTGGGACAACGTGACAGGTGGTGAGCCTGTCGCCGTCTTTATGTCCAAGCCAACGATTAAATTCATGCATAGGTTTTGAAAAACTCATTGGTACTGCCACCTGGGATCGAACTCCAGGTCTCTCGACTCGGAAATTCCGACCACCCAACAACTCGGCTTTCACCTTTTTTTTTTTCTCTGTTGAGAGAACTATAGAAATGGCTTGCGTTGAGCTTGAGCATTTCATTGTTGTTGTCGTATACCGACCGCCCTGCGCCTTATATGAGTGTTTTGAAAGAATTATGGAAGAAGCTTTACTTAAACTTCATAAACAGAATAGATCGGTAGTCATATGCGGAGACTTTAATATTAATCTCCTGGAAGCTTCTTCTATTACTATTAGATTTCTCTCATTGTTAAAGTCGTTCAATCTTGTGAACTTGTTTTATGAGCAAAAAAGAATAACAGAGTCAAGTGCGACGTGCATAGACAATATTTTTACAGATGTCAAACCATTGCACAGATTAAGTTAAGTTCTGACCACTCTGGTCAATTTGTTGGTCTGTCGACCGACAAAGCACACGTATAAGAGAAGCTGTGTTTGTTGCGATAAATTTATATCGCGAAATTTGATATTGTTTTAATAAAAACTACCAGTGCTTTACCATGACAATGACAGCAACTACCTGGCTACATAGCATAGTCAAAGATGCCCAGTGATTCGTTGATAGAAATTCCGGTCCAAGAGATCCGAGTTCGATCCTTCTGATTTGTTAGCTCGTACCAATGGATTTTTAAAACTGTTTATTTATTCTTTAATAGACCTTACCGAAACAGTAATAGATAAAAAGCGAGCTAATGCTAAAAGCATTATTTCCCCGAACAACATAAGGTAGTTGGAAAACATTGAAGGTGAAACTTGTGTGCGAATTATATTGTTGGCTTGTACATAAAAGACTGCATCAGGTCACCCACCTGTCGTTTGGTGTTAAAATGTTATCGCTGAAGGTGGATCAAAATGACTTAATTGTCTGAACTCCTGTCGACCCCATTGTTAGAGATGGCATGAGGATATTTATGTTACATTTAATCATGCATGACTAAACTGTAAGTATAAAAAGAAATAAGCCCAGTGGCCATACACTTATCAATAAAGCGCGCGCATGAAACAAAACTAATGTTCGGAAGACCACTATTCACCGTAAATTTACAATCAAGACTGGCTACATAGCATAGTCAAAGA
>JAGSMR010000586.1:0-20139 GCA_029286605.1 Sericinus montela
TGCCCAGTGATTCGTTGATAGAAATTCCGGTCCAAGAGATCCGAGTTCGATCCTTCTGATTTGTTAGCTCGTACCAATGGATTTTTAAAACTGTTTATTTATTCTTTAATAGACCTTACCGAAACAGTAATAGATAAAAAGCGAGCTAATGCTAAAAGCATTATTTCCCCGAACAACATAAGGTAGTTGGAAAACATTGAAGGTGAAACTTGTGTGCGAATTATATTGTTGGCTTGTACATAAAAGACTGCATCAGGTCACCCACCTGTCGTTTGGTGTTAAAATGTTATCGCTGAAGGTGGATCAAAATGACTTAATTGTCTGAACTCCTGTCGACCCCATTGTTAGAGATGGCATGAGGATATTTATGTTACATTTAATCATGCATGACTAAACTGTAAGTATAAAAAGAAATAAGCCCAGTGGCCATACACTTATCAATAAAGCGCGCGCATGAAACAAAACTAATGTTCGGAAGACCACTATTCACCGTAAATTTACAATCAAGAATGAATAAAATCCGAAAACATTTAGCATTCAATCACTGTTGGTGCTTCGATGTTCTTTCCGGATTTCGTGTTAAGTTTATATTTACCTAATAAAGGTGTGCTAGTATAATGATAATACTAATAACATTATTATTAT
The DNA here is from genome assembly GCA_029286605.1 of Sericinus montela. NCBI lineage: Eukaryota > Metazoa > Arthropoda > Insecta > Lepidoptera > Papilionidae > Sericinus > Sericinus montela. The sequence continues at coordinate 646 of JAGSMR010000586.1, forward strand.
TAAATAAAAAAAGAATAAACATCACTCTATTTTCAATACTGTGGAAGAAAAGAAGTCTACCTCAGTATTGGGAATCTCGAAGACCGTTCTTAATGATAACGTGACCTTTGGTACGGGTTGGTAGTACAGGTAACTTAGGATAAGATAGTCTAATGGAAAACAAATGACGGCGGTATAACGATCTCAAAAACATCGGAACAAATTTAAACAGACCTGCGAGCGGTAGCACCGCCTAAGTTACCGATGTCTCTAGTAATAATGTGATGCATACATACACACATATAATCACCTCTTTCCGTAAGAGTAGACAGAGACCACTTCTTCCCACTTGGTACGATCATACATGCTTATTTCTTCGTCCACTTTCATTATTCCTTCATACATTCTCTCGATTCAGGGTTCTCTTGACCTAGCCTTTTTTTCAGGACTTGGTCTCGAAACATCCGCCTAGGTCTTCCTTCCTACCTTCCATTCACTCGCCTTATATTTTTCGTCAATCGGTCTTCATTCATTCTCTCGACATGGCCAAACCATCTCAGCAATAATGGCAATGCTCCTCATAAGAGGTCTTGATACATAAAAAGTTTTTTTCAAACTTATGTACGAATTATATCGTTGGTTTGGCGTTAAAACGGCGACAGACCACCACCTGTCAAGTTGTTATATTCTCAGAAGAAACAACGCAGAGGAAGCTTCTTCACGGAGGTTGGTTCAGTCTCGTAGCGGACTTAAGGTTTTTAGAATTCCGGTGGGGGTGCCGCATGGGCTTTCAGAGATAAAGAAATAACACGATATTAAAATAAAATAGAACATAATATAGAAAGTAAAATAATATAGAACAAAATAACACGATATCGTACAGTATAGTAACGTATTTATTAAATATATCATGAATATGATTTGACTCTAAATATTTTTAGTTTTCATCATCTGGACCACTAAATACCTACTACTAAATATGGGGCCTCCTAAGTTTGTTCCCGTTTTTCTACACTACAATGATAAAATAAAAATTATAAAATTAATAACCGCATTCAGATGGAACATTTCATTTCATTACTGTTGGTGAAATGAAATATTCATATCGAAACTACTTTCTGATTTATTGACAACAGAATTATCCGGACCACTGACTGCTGACCTTTAACTTGTAACCCAATTACCTTATTGAAAATAAGTTGAATTTCGTTCAAGATTGTAAAAATGTAACATCAAGTGAAGTATAAATAAATAATTAAGACCCAGTCAAAAATATCCTTCAGGCAATTACTTAATGCCCAATGAATGCCTCAGTATGTCTTTCGAATATTTAAACTCACCCCTACCAGCGGGCAGGCATTCAGATTGAGCTTGCACAGTTTGATATCCCATCTTATTAGAAGCTTTTGGTGCCATAAGGACGAGTGGGTTCCATTGTTAAAGAAAATAGAAACATAATTATATTTTGTATACACTTGAGTAATACTTCGATTTCACTGGCACAGCTTAAATTGTTAGTTATCCCAATACCTTCACCTGGCTCAAATTAGGGTAGCCAGAGAAAAGCTTAGGTCACTTCAGTGTCACATTCATACATACCTCTCCTTCTTTTAAAATTCATCCTTTTGTTTATACGCACACGTCTAAGTATCCAAAATTACTCTTCAGGCACCCCTCTTCGAGCAATTTGCTTTTATGGTCGAAAGTTAAAGATTTAGAAAAGTTCTAGACTGTATACTCATGGTGACCACACCTTTTAATGTAACTTTAAGCACTTCACATTTCCTGGCACTGCACTTAATCGCCGTGCCAGAATGTATTATACATGCTCTCCAGGTGAAAGAAAATATCGAAACCAGCTAGATCTAAAATAAAAATGTTTGATAACCTCTAACTGATTGGTTACTTTTTCTTCTTTTTTTGTGGAAGGTGGGTTATCAAGTTTTCAGCATATTTACTATATAATTAAATAACCTCCATGGACGAGTGATGGACTCCTTGGTCTTCATACTATCGCCATCTCACAGGATTTCGGGTTTAATTTCCGGACAGTTTAATGTGAAAATTACTTTTCGGAATAGCGTAGTATTTTTAGGCTATTTTTAATGCGGAAATCCCGGGCGATATAATACGTAGAAAAGTGTCAATCAAAATTCCTAATATTTAGCACGAATAATAAACTTTATTATCCTCTATCAAACTTGAAACTATATGTTTGTTTGGGGGATGGAATACAAACTTCAGCGGCACAGGACGAAAGTTTAGCGAGAACTTCCAGTGGTTATCACACCAACGGCTTCCAGGTCTCAGCTGATGGAGGGCCGTGATGGCCACCGCCGGTGCCCACCAGCCATCATTTAACTGTGCCATGATGGTGGTCTGCCTTGAGCTCACTGCGTCGAAAGGAAGATTCACCATGCATACCAGCAGCCCACAACGCAGCCCATATCTGGAGTCTGGCTGTTCAACGTGACGGCACGTTTCATTGCGTCCCTTCTCGATCGATCTTCACCGATTCTCGGACAACGCAGGAACGTCGTCACCCATGTCCGCCGAAGACGCACTGGCTGCCTTGAGTCCCACAGCATGAGCTGATCAGATCGAATCCTGTTTCTCAACTGAATAGACCACTGTTCACCGGTTATCGTGACTTCAGGTGAGCACGGCCGTTAAAATAAATAAAAGAGTAAAATTATTTTAAGAGAGTTTACGTCGCTTGTTCATCGTTAATTTCACGTTTCACACACTTTTCAATCCAGCATTGGTGTCCACGAGGCTTTGAGTATCCATATTGCCGCCTGAACCGATAAAGGGCGTCACGACAACAACAAAGAAAACACATAAAACACGCCCACACCATCGCCGGTGCAGACAGAGGTTCACAGACCGTCAATTCCCGTCGAACAGCCTGGCGCACGCACGTCTGCCCACCGTCTCACGAGACAAAACAGACCACAGCCTTAATCCTTCTGCGTCCTCACATCGGCAGCATGCCTGAGGTCAACCAATCACGACTGAACACCCCTTCTGTTGCAAACACTCAGAGTAAACCTGAGTAATCTCAGTTAAGAAGCCCAGTAACTTATATTGCACGTTTCATCGAAGCTATGCCGTTTATGCACGTCGAACATGTGAGCTCATTCTTTCATATATATATATATATATATATATATATATATATATATATATATATATATATATATATATATATATATATATATATATATATATATATATATATATATATAAATATATATATATATATATATATATATATATATATATATATATATATATATATATATTTATATATATATATATATATATATATATATATATATATATATATATATATATACATATATATATATATATATGAAAAATGAGCCTCACATATTTCGATCGTGCATAAGCGCCTGTCGCCGCAGAAAGAATCTCTATTAAGGTGTAGTATAAATAAGTTTTACGGAGCTTCATATTTAATAAAGTTTACTCCAAGGTTTTACTCTCAATGAAACACGATAAGAAAAGTATTTAGTATACTTTCATTTATGTCATGGTGGATTGGCCTCAGAATATGCTACTCCCACTTTCTTCTCGCTGAGTATGTTGTAAAAAGAGACACAGAAAGAGATTAAAAAACATGATGACTTAAGAACGTTTTGGTATTATTATCTCTGTCATAAAGATTTGGTGACAGGCTTATTACCTGTCGCTGTTGGTGCTAAATATGTCTTCGGCGAAAGGAATTAACAGTCTAGACATCTGTTCACCCCAGCATTGAAAATGACGAAAATAAATATATTTTATGTGTTTTCTTTTATTTATCGTGACGCATTTTCCTTTTATCTAGTTTCAAATAACAACTAATATGGAATACCCTGAAGCCTCATGGGTTTTAATACTGGATTGAAAAAAAAAATGTGTATTAAAAACACGAAATTAACGGTGAAATAAGCGACAACAATAAGCAAAATAATTTACTTTATTTTATTTTACAACTATTATACCTGAAATCACGATAGCCGAGTGGTTGGGTGGTCGTAATTGAGTTGAGAGACCTGGAGTTCGATCCCCAGGTGTCAGGCTCGTACCAATAGGATTTTCAAAAACTTATGTACGAATTACACTTTGGTTGAGTTACAAAGGTACACGACCACCCGTCACGTTGTCCCGAAAATATCATTACTGCGGAAGATCAGTCGAAGGACTTAATGGCTACACATAAAGGCAGTGACAAGCTCACGTCTCACGTTGACTGTGGGGTCCAAGAACTAAATTTATAAACATCTTCCTACCCCTGTGTTGTAAAATATAAATACGAATATTGAATCTTCCTTTTCAACATAATAGTCGTAAACTCAAATAATTTTATATCACTTAACACAATTGTGGTAAACAGTAAACTATTATTAGCCATCATAATGGCCCTCCAACAAGTTGGTGCATTACCCGAAGCTGTTGTGTGATAACCACCAGTTCGCTAAACTTTCGTCCCGTGCTGAAGTTTGTATTCCACTTCCATCCCAACATAGTTTCCAAGTTGAGAGTATATAATAAATATTATCTCTGTGTAGCAATATTAGGAATTTTGATTGACACTTTTTCTACGTATTATACTCTCCGGATTTCCTGCATTAAAAATAGCCTAAAAATTTTTGTCATCTGAAAAGTAATTTTCACATTAACCTCGTCCGGAAATTAAACTGAACTTGAGATATGACAGTATGAAGACCGGTGAGTCCATCACTCGTCCATGGAGGTTACCAAAGATGCATATAACACAAACCCCTGAATAGAATCAATTTTCCAATAAAAAGAAAGAGAAAAAAGTGAACCAACTCATAGTTAGAGGTTATCAAAAATACTTTTTATTTTCTTAGATCAGCTGGTTTCGATATTTTCTTTCACCGGAGAGCATGTATAATACATTCTACATTTTATATTACGCGCAAGAAAAAAAGAAAAAATGTAGCGCGAAAGTTTACATTAAAAGGTGTATGGTCAACATATACACAGTCTAACTTTCGAATCTAACTTTCGACCATGTCAGCAAATTGCTCGAAGAGGGGTGGCTCGAAGAGTACTCGGATACCTAGACGTGCATGTATAAATAAAGTTACAATTTTAAAGAAGGAAGAGGTAAGGAAGGATCGTGACATGAAAGGACTTTCTCAGTTCATCACGGATTGTGTGTAAAGCATGGATAATTCATAATTGTTGTGCCAGTGAAATCGTACATTTTGCGTATAAGCTTACAAAATATAACGTTTATTTTCTCTAATGGAACTCACTCTCATCTGTTCAAAGTCAATAAAGACAGATTAAACCAGTGCTTCAACTAAACACGCCCATGGTAGGGGTGAGTTTAAATATCTGAAAGACATACTGAGGCATTCATTGGCATTGGCAATTGCCTGTTGATATTTTTGACTGGCCCTAAAATTATTATTTATATCACTTGATGTTGCATTTTTACAGTCTTGAACGAAATTTTAACTATTTCAACAAGGTAAATTGTTAAGTGTTAAATGGGGCAGTCAGTGGTCTGGACAATTCTGTTGTCAATTAAATCAGAAAGTGTTTCATGAATATTCTATTTCAACGAATGAGTAAATGAAACGAAATGTTCCATTCGAATGCGGCATAATTTTGTAATTTTATTTTATCATTGTAGTGGGAAAATGGGAACAACTAGGAGTTCACTTTAGTAGTAGGTATTAGTAGTCTAGATGATGAAACCAAAAATATTTAGAGTCAAATCATATCTATATGTTTAATAACATGTTACTTATATTGTACGATATCGTGTTATTTTTGTTCTATATTATTTACTTTCTATATATGTTCTATTTTATTTTAACATATCGTGTTATTTTCTATTCGAGTCACGCGGCACCCCCCAACGTGGAATTCTAAAACCTTAAGTCCGCTACGAGACTTAACCAACCTCCGTGAAGAAGCTCTGCGTTGTTTCTTCTGGAGAACATAACAACTTGACAGGTGGTGGTCTGGTCGCCGTTTTAATTAAGCAACAACGATATATCTGGCAGTTTTGAAAAAACTTTATAAAACAAGACCCTTATGAGGGAGCATTGCCATTATTAAGAGATGGTTTGGCCATGTCGAGAGAATGGAATGAAGACCGATTGACGAAAAGTATATATATGAGTGTGAATGGAAGTGTAGGAAGGGGAAGACGAGAGGGATGTTTCGACCAAGTCCTGAAAAAAAGGCTAGTCAAGAGAACCCTGAATCGAAGAGAATGTGCGAAGGGAAAGAACAATGAAAGTGGACAAGGAAATAAGTATGTAAGGATCAAAATGGTGGGAAGAAGTGGTCTCTGTCTACCCCTTACGGAAAAGAGGCGTGTGATTATATAAAGTGCATTGCCATTTATTACTAGAGACATCGTAACTAGGTGGTGCTACTGCTCGCAGGTCTGTCAAATTTGTCTCGATGTTTTGAGATCGTTATACCGCTGTCATTTGTTTTCCATTAGGACTATCTTATCCTAAGTTACCTGTACTACCAACCCAACAAAGGTCACGTTATCATTAAGAACGGTCGGTGATTCCCAATACCGAGGTACTTTCTCCGTACTAGAGTGATATTATTCTTTGCCTAATACGAATAATGTTATTTAGTATTATCATTATACTAGCATCTTTATTAGTAACATAAATCACGAACCGGAAAGAACATCGAAGCACTGAATTGCGATTGAATGCTAAAATGTTTCGGATTTTATTCATTCTTGATTGCACCTACGGTGAATAGTGGTCTTCCGGAACATTACTTGTTCGCGCGCGCTTATTGATATGCGCCATCATTTATTTCTTTATGTTTACAGTTTAGTCATGCATGATTAAATGTAACATAAAATATCCTCATGCCATTCCTAACAATGGGGTCAGACAGGAGTCTAGACACTAAGTCATTTTGATCCACCTTCTAGCGATAACATTTTAACACCAAACGTGACAGGTGGTGACCCTGACGCAGTCTTTTAAGTGTACAACCAACAACAGGTCTGCAATACAAGTTTCAATTTCTAATGTTTTCCAACTACCTTGTTGTCTGGGGAAATAATGCTTTAGCATTAGCTCTGCTTTTATATTCTATTAACATTGTTTTGTAAGGTTCGTATAATGGTTGCTTAAAAATAAAATAAAAGAGTAAAATTATTTTAAGAGTATTTATTGTCGCTTATTTAATTGTTAATTTCATATGTTTTAATACACATTTTTTTTCAATCCAGTATTAAAACCCATGAGGCTTGAGGTATTCCATATTAGTTGTTATTTGAAACTAGATAAAGGAAAATGCGTCAATGATAAATAAGAAAACATATAAAATATATTTATTTTCACGTCATTTTCAATGCTGGGGTAGACAGATGTCTAGACTGTTAATTCCTTCGCCGAAGACATGTTTATAACGTGACAGGTACGCTTCCGTCACCGTCTTTATGACAGAGATAACAATAAAAACGTTCATAAGTCATCATATTTTTTAATCTCTTCTGTGTTCTTTTACAACATACTCGGAGAAGAAAGTGGGGTAGCATATTCTGAGGCTAACCACCATGACATAAGTAGAAAGTATTAAATACTTTTCTTATCGTAAGTTTCATTTGAGAGTAAAACCTTGGAGTAAACTTCTTTATTAAATATGAAGAAGTTCGTAAAACTTATTTATACTGCACGCCTTAATGAGGGAAGTTTCTCTTTCTGCGGCGACAGGCGCTTATGCACGTCGTAGTATGTGAGCTATTTTTCATATATATATATATATATATATATATATATATATATATATATATATATATATATATATATATATATATATATATATATATATATATATATATATATATATATATATAATATATATATATATATATATATATATATATATATGTATATATATATATATATATATATATATATATATATATATATATATATATATATATATATATATATATATATATATATATATATATATATATATATATATATATATATATATATATATATATATATAACATATATATATATATATATATATATATATATATATATATATATATATATATATATATATATATATATATATATATATATATATATATATATATATATATATATATATATATATATATATATATATATATATATATATATATATATATATATATGGATACCATCGCATAAATTGCTCTGAGCCCAAAGTGAGATGCTAAAACAGCTGTGCTATGTCATGTTATAAAGGTTCCAGAGACGTCCAAAGTCCGACGAAACATAGAAAAGTGCTTTTTCACATTGATCCGCATACTTTAATCTGTTTTCGTCCATATTTCAACCTACTATAAACTGAAATATACCAGTTACAACTCTATACCATTGCAAAAAGTGCTTTAATATTTTTATGACTTAGGGCAATGTGATCTATCCATTTATGTATATATTCATTTATTTTATATATTATGTATATAATATTACATTTATAATATATACATTTATGTATATATTATTGTCGTGCCGTAAAAATTTAAAGGATAGATTACGTGACAGGTAAGCCCGTCAGCGTCTTTATATCCAAGCCAAAATATCACCCAAATAAATTAATTAATATCATTACGCCATTCTATACAGAGGTAGACAGAGGTCTAGACAATTAAGTCCTTTCGACCTTTCCTTTTATATATATATATATATATATATATATATATATATATATATATATATATATATATATATATATATATATATATATATATATATATATATATATATATATATATATATATATATATATATATATATATATATATATATATATATATATATATATATATATATATATATATATATATATATATATATATATATATATATATATATATATATATATATATCCTCAAGTGGCCGTACCAATGGTTTTTCTAAAACTAATGTAACAATTATATCGTTGGTCGACATAAAGACGGCGCCGGTATTTTGAAATCTAAGTATCCACTTTTGTTTGAAAGGTTAACCTCGAACTAAATCGAAAGGTCAAAAATGTGTGTTTACCGCTGTGTTTAAAAAGTTCAAAAGTTCTTAGAAGGTGTTCAAAAATGTTAATAGAACTATTGTGTAATGGTTTTGTATATAATAAAAAATATAAAATATCTTCACGCTGTTCCCAATACAGGGGTAGACAGTGCCCACTGGCCACCAAGAGTCCCTTCGACCCACCTTCCACCGAAGACATTTCGGTCAAAGTGACAGCAGCCCGTCGCCGTCTTTATGTCCAAGCCAACGACATGCATCGACATAGGTTTTGAAACCCATTAGTACGAGCCTGCCACCTAGGATCGAACTCGGTCTTTCGATTCGTAGTTCCGAAAAATATATCTAATAATTAAATTAAATAGAAACTAAAATAATCTACCGACGCTGCCTGCCTACTTCATAAAATTATAATTTCTAACGGCTTGTATAAGTTCATACCGGTTCTCCTGGGAAGCATGAGCCATTATAACGCTAATATTAGCAAACGGATTGGCAATTGCAGTACTAAACACCTAACCTGTCGACATCAATGGAGGGGTTATGGGAGGTGACTACACCCAAGCTCCTCCAGCGACGTAACAATGTTGCATAACAATAAAACCGAAATACATGTCTAGTTCATAAAACGGTGGATATCCCGCTGGTTCAGAATGTGCAGAAATGTTTACTGAACAATTTTCAATGTGACAGACCGCGCCGCTTTCTAGGTGTTTCGACAAAAGAATCCAGTTACTGGCTACATGTTTTACCATCAAGTAACCTTTGTACATTACTAGCTAATGAAAGGTGCAGGAATACGATTGGGAACATCGATTTGTCAACCACATCGATGTCCTTGTGGCAGCGACGTCGAGTTAGGCCTCCACGGACTTTCATGCCAAAAGTGCTGGCAGACTATCTCGTCACGGTTCCTTGAATGAAATCATCCGAAGGTTTTCGATAAATATTCCACGGTTTTAGAGCCTTATGAATATTAGAGGATGGTAAGAGACCCGACGGCTTGACTCTTTTTAGTCCCTTGGGAGAGAGGCAAAGTTTTGTGTGGGACGCAACTTGCGTCGATACATTAGCGGCCTCTCATCAAGGTACTTTCGATAAGGCCGGGCGGCATCAGAGGCAGCTGAATCGGGTAAATGAAAAATATGAGTCTTTGAAAGGAGACTATATATTTGTTCCATTTTGCCGTAGAGACAATCGGTCCGTGGGGTCCTCATGCTGATGCAGTTTCTAAAGGAATTGTATCCGCGACTTGTCGTGTTGCCGCTGGTGACAAGAGGGCTGGTTCTTTTCTCGCTCAACGGTTAAGTCTGGCCATTCAACGTGGAAATGCAGCCAGTTCTGGTACCGCCACGAGGAGTAAGACTCATTGATTATAATAGTTTTTTAGTTGTCATATTGTAATATTAAAATAATTTTTCTGTAAATATTTTTAAAAAAAAAAAATGTCTAGTTCTCATTAAATTAACAGCTTTAAACACGTTTTCAAGGTGTAGTATTGGAGTCTAATTTTGACCACATTACAAAAAGTTTTAACAGGTGGAAGGTGAGCTCGAAGGGAATGAATTGTTCAAACTAGACCTCTGTCTACACCTGTATTGGGAATTGCGTAATAAGATATTTATTTATTATTTATTAATCATTATACCTCAAAAAGTAAATATGTTAATTTGAAAGCTCATGGCAAATGTATGCATTACGACAAAATGTTGTGCGGTACTTACCTGTAACAACTCGAATACTTAACCTAATTTGGTCGCATTATCTGTCACTTCAAACAACGCGTCACTTCAGTCAATCATGTAGTAGTCAGCTGATCATTGTCCGCCATGTTGAGAGATTACTGGTATAAGAAAATTATATAGTTATACGGTCGAAATAGGCGGTGTACACATTACTCTCGTTTTGTAAACTTATACCTGGATAAATATTTGGTTGCTAATAGAAAACATTGTTTACTTTTGTTAAAACAAACTATCTATACTCAGATAAAAGTTTATTCCAGTTTGGTCGAATTTAATTTAAGTAGAAATAGCGCCTAAAAGAAAATTTCGCGGCATTTTTCGTGGCCTAACATCCTGCTTAACGTAAATTCTGGCACTGATGAACACACGTTAAATATAATGAAAATAACATATGTAAGTATTATGTATGATAATCAACTCTTTCAAACATACAACTAAAGAAAAGTATAGATAGGTAACAAGTTTCAAGCATACACAGTCGTAAAACTACTATGTACAGGGTAAAACTAGAAGTTAACAAATCAACATGATTTATAGGTGGCAGAACCTACATACATACCTAAATTGTGAATCTAAAACTATAGAGGTATAGTTATATAATAACATTGCATCCAAAACCTAAATAATGACATATGTTACCTGGTAGAAAGAGAAGTAAAGGCTACCCTTCCTCCCACAGAGGCGTGGACTACCATAGACTTTACACTCTACACCTGGTAACATACACCACCACTGATAACGATATACGAAACGTGTTTCGCCTCAAAATAAGGCATTATCAATCGTGTAGACTACGACGATACAATTGACCGTAGAAAATTTTGTGCTATTCTCTCTGGCTACCAGGGACTATGTATGAAGATATTTATTTATTATGAAGCCGTGAGTTATATATAGAAATTCACCACGCCCTTCATTGAGTGTCGTCAGACATCTTGAAAAATACCAGACTTGGAAAACTACTTAAGTTGAATATTCATTAAAAAGGCGCATAGCATAAGGTGCATTTTGCGATAACATAAATACAATCTATCTCGCTTCCTCAGATACACTCTATCTCTATCTCTCTATTGAAAAACAATATTTTATATCGTTAGTATTTATACATAAAAGCAAAATTATAAATGTAGGAAAATCAACCAATACGTTACTTTTTTGAACTTAAAACAGTTAGTGTTGAGTAGAAAAGCACTAGCGAAGCACTCAAATAATAAAAAGCAATATATTAGTTCCTGTTGTGCATTATTTCTATGACTTCCTTTTAAAAAGCTTTAAAAGCTACACTATAAAAGGCTTGTTCTTTTGAACTGCACAAGCTTTGAACCCCTATATTGGAGTATGAGCATGGTGTATCGATTTATATATTTCTGTATCAGGCCGTGAAATACGCGTGCATAAATCTTAAAAATATACCGTATGGTACCAACTTTAGAATTTTGTTTATCTTCCATTTCTACTCTTGGGTGGCAAAAGGCGATTCGTTATCAAGTGATGGCAAGATAGCCATCTTTATCGAAACAAAATCAAAAGTAGAAATAGAAAGGAACCTGGATTTAAAGGAACTTTAGTAACTGATCTATAACTGTTTGGGTTCTTTTAATTCGAGTCTAGAGGCTCGAGTTCGCTCCCAAGGTGGTAGGCGCATACCAATAGGTCTTTTTAAAACTTACGAACAGTTGATATCAAAAAATATCTTCGGTAAAAGGTGGGTCCAAAGAACTTAATTGTCTAGACCTCTGTCTATTGTAGTAGCCAGAGGTATTGAGCATATACAGAGCCTAAAGATATAATTTTAATGATAATCAATTTTCAGTGGTTCGGCATACAGTGTTTGGGTACAGTCTGTGTGTTTGTAGTACCTTCGTTGTTTCTAATTCCATGACACAAGTGCTTTAGCTGCTTTCTTTATGAAGAGAGAAAAGTTTCTAATGTTGTCCGCATCGATGTATTTATTATAACGTATTAATTTGTTTTTGGCTTGCAAAATCGTACAATATAATTTTATAATTACATCTCTATAATAACGAATTTCCACCAAAAAACGCTTGAGTCTTATACATATCAAAAATACACACAAATAACGGATAGTTAGGTCCATTGCAGGACATAGGCCTCTTCCATAGGGAAGATTTGCCATAATCTCTACGCTTAGCGGGCGGATTGGCGATCGCAGTACCAGACCACTCTTACGACACCCACGGGAAGAAAGGAAGTGTCAACATTATTACGCGCTTATCGTTACCACACGGTTAGACCACACAGAAAGTATGCAACACCAAAATAGATAACTATTCAAAACTAAACTGACAACTTCCGTGGACGAGTGGCGTAAAGACTGGTTTTCAAGGTGTCGCCATCTCGAGGTCCCGGGATCGATTTCCGGTCGGGTTAATGTCAAAAACCACTTTTTCTACATTTTCTCAGGTCTGGGTGTTTGTGGTGCCTTCTTTGTTTCCGGTTACATACCTCAAATGCACTTCACTGAGCACTGGAGCACTGTATGTGATGTTTTCCCTATCTATATATGCATTTATTTACTTTGTTATTATTAAATAAACAATATGTTTAATATTCAATGCCTTTTATCTTAATAATGTTTTTATACTACGTTATTATTTACTTGTACATTGTACCCACATTATCATTTACTTATTTACTACCCTGTTATTTTATTCATATATCTATTTCACATAAACAGTAAAACCTACTCCACCAGCAACATTAAGAATTGTTTTTACATTACGTACAACATTAAAGTAAGTCAACACGAACTTGGACAGACAAACAATTGCCAGTTACGAACTAAAACTACATAGCGCTGACTAAAGTCCTTCGGTGTCGCTAGAAAAAGTTCCGTGGTAACTTTCAGTGGCTATCTCACCAATAGTTACAGGTAGCGGTCCAACTTCGCAGATGGCACCCCTAAGGCCTAATTTTACTTTGTTGTTTGTTGTTCCCACTGCGTAACTTGGACCAAGAAAAGTCACATTAGCGAGTCCACATTAAATATCTTTCACGTTCTACCGGCGTCATATCTTACAGGGTACGGTTTGTTTGTTTATTTCGATATGTAAATCCGTTGTCGACGTCAAAGTTATTCAAATTTTGCTTAAATAAATTAAATAAAAGTTTGATTAAATCTGTCTATTAAATAAGTCACGATTACGAGGGGTTGTAGAACGGAATTTGACTCAAGAGACCCGAGTTCGATCCACAGGTGTCAGGCTCGTATTAATTGTTTTTTTTTTAAACTTATAAAATACATAAATATCTTCACACCATTCCCAATACAGGGGTAGACAGTGGTCTAGTCTAGACAATTAAATCCCTTAGACCAGTCACCGAAGACAATTTCGGGACAACGTGACAGGTGGTGAGCCCGTCGCCGTCTTTATGTTCAAGCCAACGATAAAATTCGTACTTAAGTTTTCGAAAATCCCATTGGTACGAGCCTGCCACTTGAGGATCGAACTCGGGTCTCTTGACTCAAATTCCGATCAACCTGGCACTCGGCTATCGTGACTATCCTACTACGTTTTTTAAAAGTTATATACGATATATATCGATGGCTTGGAAATAAGGACAGCGAAAGGCTCACCATTTTAAAGTTGTCCCCGTAATGTCAGGCTACAATTGTATACAAATTAGACAATTTAAGAGAAATTCCGTAAAATGACTTCAGGTATTTTCATATTTAACTTAATTTAATTTAATTTAAAAAATGCTCAGTGTGGTTCATGTATGTCTCCCTTTACAAATTAATAAAGTGTGTACGATGTTTGTGCTCTACGTTGTTGCGGTTAACAAAATATACGACAACATGACTTATTTGAAATATGCTCCTTTGCTCCCGTATTGGGAAATGCTTGAAGATAATAAAATGTATATGTGGGGATGGGGTTTCTGGATCAGCGAATAAAAGAAGATGATTCTTTAGAATACACTTTATTTTCCCTCATTCACTTTGCACATAACACGTCTTAACACAGTCGTCGTTCCGTTATCGTTTTCCCTCCTATGACTAAAGAGAATATATCGTCAAACTGCATGTCCATCACCTATTACTCTATCCGTTTCGTGCTATATCCCTTTCTAATATTATTAACAACTGTTTAATTTTTACATACATAAAGTGGGAAAATTATTAGCCTTAATCGGCCTGAATTTTAAGCAGAATATCGCAATATTAGAAGCCCAGCAGATTAGTCGATGCTGTCTATGATCTATATGCTCATTATTATTAATAAGGTCGAATGTCAATAACTTAAAATTAAAAAACTTAGCAATATTTCATATTTGAGTAGAGTAACGCCATATAGTTCTTATTGAATAATAATAAGTCTAACACGAAGTTGCGACAGAGTTATATACAGCCTTTTTTAAATATCTTCAAGCTATTCCCAATACAGAAGTAGAAAGTAAATACAGAAAAAAATTCTTTCTACCCACCTTCCACTGAAATTATATTTGGGACAACGTGAGTAGTGGTGACGCTGTCGCCGTGACTTCTGCAGCCTATTTTGACACTAATACATCGAAATAGTCATCACAACAACAAGCATTTGAAGTCACGATAGCCGAGTGGGGTAGGTGGTCGGAATTTCGAGTCAAGAGACCCGAGTTCGATCCCCAAGTGGCCGTACTAATAGGTTTTTCTAAAAACCTATGTACGAACTATATCGTTGGCTTGGACATAAAAAGACGGCGCCGGGCTCACCACCTGTCACGTTGTCCCGAAAAATATCTTTGGTTTACTTAAGACTAAAATTGTTTTTTTACTAAATTAGAGTAATTTTCCCCTGCCTTCGAAGCAAAGGCAAGCGGGTTCAAATCCTGCTGGAGGCAAACATGTCTATGTAAATATATTATACCTTTGGTTTGAACACTAAAACAGCAACTGGCTTACACAATTTTTGACCTTTCGATTTAGTTCAAGAGTGAATATTTCAAACAGGACTAGAAAGTTCCGGAAAAGTTTAGAAATTTATTAAAAATAACTCTAAATAACCCAATCGACTCTTAAACAAAGATGAAAGATCGTGTAAAATAGGAAGTAGCTTCTTTAGTAAAATGGTCATTTTATCAATTCACGGCTAAACCATTAAACCGATTTTGACGATATTATAGTGGTAGTATAAGGCCTTTGAAAGGTCGTAGTAAACTTCTATGTGAGAAAATATAATAATATTGTGCGCAAAAGGCTTCGACGCGGATGAAACTGCGTGCAACAGCTAGAAGTCGACTGTGGAAAAAATATATAAAATCGATTTCATCGAGTAAAGTTTTACAGTCGGAAGCAACTATGTAATCCAATTTTGAGCTTGAACCTCGACAAGTTATTTGATATCTGGACTCGGCTGCATTCCGCGGACGATCTCAAATCGTAAAATTTTAATGTTTTAATATTGTGTGCTTTAATATTTTTTTGTGTAGGTACATAGTTAAATACATAGATAGGGACCATCACATACAATGCTCTGATCCCAAAGTGAGAAGCTAAAACAGCTGTGCTATGTCACAAGCTATAAAGGTTCCAGAGACGTCCAGGTCCGACACAATATAGAAAAAGTGTTTTTCTGTTGATCCGCATACTTGCATCTGCTCTATTTAATATTTAAACATTTATAAACTGAATTATAACAGTTACAATTGTATACCATTTCAAAAGTGCTTAGGCTACTTACTTTATGATCAGGGCGATGTGATCTTATTCATTTATGTATATATTCATTTATTTTTCCTGCTATATCGCCGTAAAAATGTAAAGAATAGGGGATAACGTGACAGGCGATGAGCCCGTCACCGTCTTTATGTCTAAACCAACGATGTAATTAAATTTTAGTTGATGGCAAATATCAACGTAAATAAAATAAATTAATAAATATCTTCACGTTAATACTAATAGAGAGACTAGACAATTAAATCCTTTCGACCACCTTCGATTGATGATATTTTTGGGACAATATGGTGAGCACTTCGCCTCCTTTATCACAGAATACCGCCGTGAAGTAGAAGTCTAACAAACTTCTGCGTTTCTTCTGGTAGTGCACTGGTAACCGGTGGCCCACACGCCCCTCCCCAATTCTGGGGGAGGCCTTCTGTGAGTAACGCAGCGTCTGCTGCACCTCTGGTAGCCAGTGTTCATGGGCGGCGGTGATCACTTACTATCACGTGAGCCACCTGCTCGTTCCGTATAAAAAAAAAATAAATAAAATTTCACGCTATTTTCAATACTAGGGTAGAAAAAGGTCTCCAATACTGGGAATAATCGAAGATGTTTTTTAAGGAAAACGTGACCGGTGGTGAGCTTGCCTTTTAATCTTCAACCTATAGATATCATTCATCATGTTACCGACGTTGTCCCGAAAATATCTCCATTCGAACGTGGGTCAAAGAGACTTCCTTGTTGTAGACTGAACCTCTGTCTTGCTTACCATTGGGAGTGCGCGAACATATTTATATTCATTTATTTTATGCTGTACAAATAACTTAGGAAAAAAGTCCTAATGGCAAGCAAATTATGGTGATATAACAAATTTAAACAGACCTGCGAGCAGTAGCACCACCTCCAGTTACGACATCTCTAGTAATAATGGCAATCATATAAGGGCTTATTTGCAAAAGCATTGGAATTAAATAAAATGTAAAGACACATTAGCCGAGTGGTCGGATGATCGGAATTCAGTCAATAGACACATGTTCGATACCCTATGTACGAATTATTTTGTTGGCTTGGACAATAAGACGGTAAATATGCTTACTGAACTGTGTAGATGAGTGCCGAGAAACATATTTTCTTTTCTTGCACCTCCAAATCTAAACATATTTTCAGCCCGTCTTAACGAATACAACAACTTTATATGTATGGCGGGCAGTATTCTTAAGTTTTGGAAATAAGGCTTATATGTAACGGTAGTTTTAAGTGACAGAGAACCTTATAAATTTTTTCTAGGCTCTAAATACTCTCTTTATCAGTTGAATTTCGCTAAAAATAATACCATAACGTAAGGTTACGGTCACGTAGGAATTATATGCAATCATAACTGTATTCTGTTTTACTACTTTTACAAAGCATGTACAGTGCAAAAGAAAAGAATATACTTCACATAAATCAAAAGTTCTACTTCTAGATGAAAACGAAACAAAAACAATTTCAATTTTATAATTTCATTTATTAAACAATATGCCCTTTTAATTATAGATATTGTATAAAAATACGAATAAACAAAATTCATAACGCAAAGTCATCGGCGCCATTTTGTTTTGCATCTGTAATAAAAAAAAAAATGTATTTCATTATTTAAACATTTTACGAGACATATCGGTGAAGGAATTTACGTTATCCTTTCTTCCCGTGGATGTCGTAAGAGCTACTGTGCGTGAGTAGTTTATAATATCTTAATGACACCTTCAATTATCAGCGGTATATATCTTGAAATAATATAAGGTTTAATATATATTTTCAGTCAGGATATCCTAACTTACCTGTCCGGTAAAGCTGTGGTATGGTATACGGGCATGCGACCCCGGCTTCCTAGCTATTACTGTCCTATCCCTTGCCCTCCTGGCTGCAATATCGATTACCTTCCTAATTCCCACCCTAACTTACCAATCTTCCTTTTCACACCACCTATCCTTCCCTTTCCTTATTCCTACTCTGTCCGCCAATCCAACGTTTGCCGCGCGGATGGATGTAGCGGCTAGTGTTTAGTCGTTAACTGTGTAGATGAGTGCCGAGAAACATATTTTCTTTTCTTGCACCTCCAAATCTAAACATATTTTCAGCCCGTCTTAACGAATACAACAACTTTATATGTATGGCGGGCAGTATTCTTAAGTTTTGGAAATAAGGCTTATATGTAACGGTAGTTTTAAGTGACAGAGAACCTTATAAATTTTTTCTAGGCTCTAAATACTCTCTTTATCAGTTGAATTTCGCTAAAAATAATACCATAACGTAAGGTTACGGTCACGTAGGAATTATATGCAATCATAACTGTATTCTGTTTTACTACTTTTACAAAGCATGTACAGTGCAAAAGAAAAGAATATACTTCACATAAATCAAAAGTTCTACTTCTAGATGAAAACGAAACAAAAACAATTTCAATTTTATAATTTCATTTATTAAACAATATGCCCTTTTAATTATAGATATTGTATAAAAATACGAATAAACAAAATTCATAACGCAAAGTCATCGGCGCCATTTTGTTTTGCATCTGTAATAAAAAAAAAAATGTATTTCATTATTTAAACATTTTACGAGACATATCGGTGAAGGAATTTACGTTATCCTTTCTTCCCGTGGATGTCGTAAGAGCTACTGTGCGTGAGTAGTTTATAATATCTTAATGACACCTTCAATTATCAGCGGTATATATCTTGAAATAATATAAGGTTTAATATATATTTTCAGTCAGGATATCCTAACTTACCTGTCCGGTAAAGCTGTGGTATGGTATACGGGCATGCGACCCCGGCTTCCTAGCTATTACTGTCCTATCCCTTGCCCTCCTGGCTGCAATATCGATTACCTTCCTAATTCCCACCCTAACTTACCAATCTTCCTTTTCACACCACCTATCCTTCCCTTTCCTTATTCCTACTCTGTCCGCCAATCCAACGTTTGCCGCGCGGATGGATGTAGCGGCTAGTGTTTAGTCGTTATGTGCCATACTGCCCTGGGACCAAGAGTGCCGAGAAACATA
>JAGSMR010000587.1:0-18933 GCA_029286605.1 Sericinus montela
ACATATTTTCTTTTCTTGCACCTCCAAATCTAAACATATTTTCAGCCCGTCTTAACGAATACAACAACTTTATATGTATGGCGGGCAGTATTCTTAAGTTTTGGAAATAAGGCTTATATGTAACGGTAGTTTTAAGTGACAGAGAACCTTATAAATTTTTTCTAGGCTCTAAATACTCTCTTTATCAGTTGAATTTCGCTAAAAATAATACCATAACGTAAGGTTACGGTCACGTAGGAATTATATGCAATCATAACTGTATTCTGTTTTACTACTTTTACAAAGCATGTACAGTGCAAAAGAAAAGAATATACTTCACATAAATCAAAAGTTCTACTTCTAGATGAAAACGAAACAAAAACAATTTCAATTTTATAATTTCATTTATTAAACAATATGCCCTTTTAATTATAGATATTGTATAAAAATACGAATAAACAAAATTCATAACGCAAAGTCATCGGCGCCATTTTGTTTTGCATCTGTAATAAAAAAAAAAATGTATTTCATTATTTAAACATTTTACGAGACATATCGGTGAAGGAATTTACGTTATCCTTTCTTCCCGTGGATGTCGTAAGAGCTACTGTGCGTGAGTAGTTTATAATATCTTAATGACACCTTCAATTATCAGCGGTATATATCTTGAAATAATATAAGGTTTAATATATATTTTCAGTCAGGATATCCTAACTTACCTGTCCGGTAAAGCTGTGGTATGGTATACGGGCATGCGACCCCGGCTTCCTAGCTATTACTGTCCTATCCCTTGCCCTCCTGGCTGCAATATCGATTACCTTCCTAATTCCCACCCTAACTTACCAATCTTCCTTTTCACACCACCTATCCTTCCCTTTCCTTATTCCTACTCTGTCCGCCAATCCAACGTTTGCCGCGCGGATGGATGTAGCGGCTAGTGTTTAGTCGTTATGTGCCATACTGCCCTGGGACCAAGGGACTCAGAATAAGGCTAGCCTTTAACCTGGCATGCGGGGCCTCTGCTGGGGTGGATTCAACCTTCCTTGCTGTTCGTGGGAACGCAATGGGAGAAATAATAAAAATAGTTATCAACCAACATGAGTGGCGATGTGGTTCGCCACCCATCACGTCTCGTTTTCGCAGGAAGCGAAAAAGCGGCTCATGGAGAGCCGCTCTGCTATACGTTGAACGTAAGAGGAGGAATGGATGGTATGATGAAGTGTGTCAGATGATGGACGAACGATGTATAGGATATCCTGTGCGTGAACGAAACCAAGAGGAAAAGGATGCGTGACACCACGGTTCATGGTCCTTACACGGCGTACTGGTCGGAGTCTCCCAAACCAGCTGAGGTTGTCAAGGAGTTGGTGTGATTCTTTCCTCCGGGAATAGTTGAATGTGTGATGAGCATGGTGGGGTTTCAAGACTTCCTTTGATTAGGTTAAAGTTGGACTCACTCGCTTATTTATCCTGGGGTCTATGCACCGACGGATCTGCACGCAAGTGGGCTGTCATTAAAAGCTCAACAAGAGAGAGAGAGAGGAATTTTGGGACAGCATGAGAGAGGTCTTGAATAAATGTGAGAAAAATGAACGGATTGTAATGTTAGGGGACTTTAATCAGGGTTGGAGTAGCGTGATGGGTATAGCGAGTACTGGGTACGTTTGGGGACGAGAGAGTGAATGAAATGGAGAAGCCTGTTGAAGTACGTTGAATGGAATCTGTGCGTGACCAACACAATGTTTGATCACAAAAGATCCATTGATCCAAAAGAGTCTAGAAGTATGATTGATTTTGTAATTGTGGATGAAAGACTGAGGAAGAAAAGCAACACTCGTGCATACCGTGAGTAGACTTGACACAGACCACTTCCTGGTCATAGCACGAATGCATGGGCTCTTTAAACGGTGGGAACACTGAGGAGCTGAGCCTATGAGTGTTTTGACAGAATAAAAGTTGAAAATCTACTAGAAAAAGAAAAGAAAGAAGAGTACGTAGAGAAACTGAAAGAAAGTTTTAAAGGCATAGGAAGAGATAGGTGTGATTGAAGATTTGTGGGGAGATATTTAAGAAAAAGGGTCGTGAAAGTTGCCATTGAGGTATGCGGGGTATTCTAAAAAGAAGGGAAAAGGAAGAAAGAACTATAATATGTGGATGGATAAAGATGCAAAAAATACAGCAAGAAAAAAGAAGAAAGTTGGTTGACTATTAGCAAACAAAAGCTAACCAAAACTTAGATAAAGATGTTATGACTAGAAAGAAAGAAGAACAAAAAGGATGATTTTGATAGGAGGCTCACTTCGAAGGTTTCAGTCAAATATCAAGTTTTTTTCTGAAATCCATCAAAAAGCCACAGGAAAACTGCTACCTCGGAGCTGAGTACAATCAGGAGTCAAGATGGAGTGTTATAATAGCTGAAGAACATGAAAAGAGAGAAAGAAGAGATGAAAGAGATTAATATTTAGGTGAAAGAGAGGAAGTGCAGGTATAACAAACCGGCACCTTCCTCCTCCTAAGGAAAGTATTGATTGAAAGGGCTGGGGAATGAAACAGAGATGATAAAGTATGGGATGCATGCCAGTGATTTAGAAAGGAAATGGATCGATCAGGTTCTTTTCCATGTGGTGGTATAGTCGAAAAGGTCTGGCTAAAAACCAGAAGGTCTATTGCACGTTCGTAGATCTAGAAAAGACCTATGAATGAGTTTGTGTATCTGGGTTCAAAGTTTACAAGAGATGGAAAGTGTGAGAGTGACATCGAAAGAAGAGTGAAACAGGAAACATGGTGAATGGAGCCTGCACACCTTTATGAATAGTCGAAGGTGTCGAACAAGGCTCATTTATTGTGCATAGGAGTGTTATTCCAACACTGCGTACGGAATTGGAAGTTGGGTATGGTAGAAACACAGCAGGATAAATGCAGTTGAGATGAGAGCGTTATGAAGTATGATATAGCAAACTGAGGACAGAATATGATTATAAGATAAGGAAACGTTGTGGTCTGAAAGAAGATGTAGTGACTAAATTGAGAAAGGTATGCTAAGATGGTTTGTACATGTCGAGAGAATGGATGAAGAACGATTGACGAAAAAGTGTATAAGACGAGTGTGAATGGAAGTGTAGGGATGGGAAAGACCTAAGCAGACGTTTCGAGGACCAAATCAGGGACGTCCTGAAAAAAGGCTAGGTCAAGAGTATCCTAAATCGAAGAGAATGTATGAAGGAATAATGAAAGTGGACGAAGCAAAACAAGTATGAAAGGATCGTAGCAAGTGGTAAGAAGTGGTTCCCGCCTACTCCCCAAGCGGGAAAGAGGCGTGATATAAGCATGTATGTAATATATTTTAACCACCAAACGGCCACTTGTTGAACTTGTGGTTTGAACTTCCCACTCAACCTTACGCGCACCTATTCCCCGGGTGATAGGCACACCGTTGCTCCAGCCACTTGTAGTCTTCGACGAGCTCCCTGAGACTGCAGCGCCGGTCCCAACGTCTTCAGCACTTTGCGTGGTACGCATTGACGTACGACAGCTGGAGATGAATGAGAAACAAGTTTTTTTTTTAATAAAGAAATTTATATGTCGCGTTAACGCTCCATATTTGACGACATCTGTGGACACCACTACATGGAGTAGAAAATACTTTTCTACATTTTCAGGGTCTGCGTGTTTACGATACCTTCGTTATTTCTGATTCCATAATAAAAGCGTTTAAGCTGCTTGCTTGGGATCAGAGATCAATGTATGTGAGGTTGTCCCTATCTATGTATAAAAAATATAAATATATATCTTCACGCAATAATTCTCAATACAGGGGTAGACAGAGGTCTAGTTCACACAATTAAGTCCCTTCGACCCACCTTCCACCGAAGATATTTTCGTGACAACGTGACAGGTGATGAGCCCATGGTCGCCTTTATTTTCTAGCCAATGATGTTATTCGTACATAAGTTTTGAAAACCCATTGGTACGGGTTTGAGTGTGGTGGTGGTGAAAGCATAGTGAATTAGTGCACGCATCTGTGGGAGGGAGGGTGGTGCTCTTCTTTTCTTCGGACCAGGTAACATATACCTTTTATATTTGCATGCGGAGTGTTGCGAAGTAATTTTTCAATAACAATTTTACAATGAATTTCCGCAAAGTAACGCCTGAGTCAATTAACAAAATTAAAGAGAAGAGAAACTGTTTAAAATTTCAATCCAACACCGGCAGGATTCAACCCGCAACTTTGCCGAACCGTGGCAACGCTTCCTCAATTCTCCGATCCACCGTGCCGTACACGCATCGGTTGAAATTTTAAATCTTTTTCTTTATTTACGCCTGATTTGGCCATCGGCGCCATCATAACAGTGGTAGAGCCACGCATCAGCTTTGTTGTTGCATGAACGGGGCTGGCTCGACCGGGGAAGTACCACGACCTCACAGAATACCGGCGAGAAGTAGATGTCTAACAAACTTCTGCGTTTCGTCTGGTGCGCAGGCAACCGGAGGTCTGGCCACACCCCCTCCCCCAAAATTGAGGGCGTAAGGGTTTCAAGGCCGGCAACGCATCGGTTATGCCTCGATATTGCAGGTGTTCGCGGCAGCGGTTATCACTTTCACCATCACATGAGCCGCCTGCTCGTTTTGCTCCCATTTCCATAGAAAAAAAATCCGGAATTTTTCCGTAAATTACAAATTACATTAATAAGTTGGAAATTTTAAACATTTTAATTTAGAGCTATATTTACAATATCATTAAAATTTAAATACAGTCAATATCCTGTGGCCCTCACCTCGAACGTCCAATATCTCTGAATCACTGCACCCCTCTGGTTTGGCACCAGAGTAAGAGTGTTAGCGAGTACCTGCGGCCGTCGAAGTCACCGCGCAAACTGGACGCCTGAATGAGAATGAATATCAAATAAATAAATATTCTAGCCAATTCCTAATACAGGTGTGCAGGGACAGAGGTCTAGGACTAGATTTAAGTCCCGATGGCCCATTTACTCACCGGAAGATATATTCGGGACAACGTGACAGGCGGTGAGCACGTCGTTGTCTTTATGCCCAAGCCAACGATGTATTTCTTGTAAACAAGTTTTGGAAAACCCGTTGCTACGAGCCTGCCATACCTGGGGATCGAACTCGGGTCTCTTGACCTGAAATTCGACCACCGGAACCAACCAACTCGGCTATCGTGGACTTGGGTTTCTAGACAATTAACACATAAAAAATTCACCTTTCTAACTGAACTTAAATAGTGGCACCTGCTATTAAAGTTTCTTCGGGAGTTCCGCAGGGATCAAATTTAGCCCGCTTTTGTTTATAATAATATTTATATAAACGACTTAGTCAAAAATTAGGCTACAATCTTCGTTGATGTATGAGACGATTTGAAAATATTTAAAACAATTGGCGATTGTTATATGTTACAAAAAGATTTACAATCAGTGGCTGACTGGTGTACTGATAATTGTATGACATTAAATATAAAAAAAATGTTTAACAAATATCCACTCCAAAGAAAAACAAAATACTATTTGATTACAAATTAAAAGATCACAAGATTTAAAAGTTATAAAGTGAAGGATTTAGGTGTGTTTTTCTGATGAAAAATTATCTTTCAAGTGTCATTACGAGCATATAATAAAAATCTAATCGACAATTAGGATTCATCAAGAAACACAAAAACTTTAAGAAACCTGACAGTACGGCTGTTCTTTATTCCAGCTCTAGTAAGAAATATATCGAATATGCATCTATAGTTTGGTCAACTTATTATGCTGTTCATTCTATTGTGATAGAGGGAGTTCAAACCGGTTTTTAAAGTACCATGTTGGCGCTTTTATTTAACACGTACATTATCGGAAAACCTGATAGGTGCACATATATTTACATTTCACATTTGTACATTTCATGTTACGTCACTAAAAATGAGGCGAGAGTTTGCATTGCTGGTATATTTATACAAATTACTACATTCAATCGTGGATTGTCCATTCTACCTCTCGATAGATATAAGTACCATGCATCGAGGTAGAAATCACATTTCTTATTAAATGTTTATACAACAACACCTCATATTATAATCCATTGTCTGAATGTAGGAAATATAACGAAATTACTATTAGCTACACAAATATAGATGTATTTATTTCAAATTTGGAACACATGTAAGTCTAGTTGCTATGCTAAGTGATTTCTGTATTTGTGATTTTCGTTTTATTATATCTTTTTGTAAATTTTCTACATTTTTTCATTAGTTATAATTATGTAAGAAAGAAAACACTGTGTCCTCGTTTTAAATCTGTATATATAGTTTGGACAAGACCGTTCATTACCTTAGAATTTTAATCTTATCATGTAATTGTCTTAGTCTGTTTTGTGTATCATAACACATAAATAAATAAATAAATAAAATACATTATAAAAATTTGGACCCACTCTTCACCGAAGACTTCTTTGGACCACGTGACAGGCGGTGGTGGTTCGATAGCTGCGTTGATCGGAATTTGAGATAAGAGACCTGAGTTTGATCCCCAAGGCTCATGGAGGCAAGGCCAATGGATATCTTTCAAAAACTTATGTACGATTTGTACCTTTGGCTTGACATAAAGTACACGTACACCTGTCCCAAACAATGGTATTCGGTGAAAGGTGGTCAAGAGATTTATTCCTCTAGACCTCTGCCTACCCCATTCTCAATGAATAGCGTGAAGAAATATTTAACGAATGAACAACAACTGAATGACGATTGAATCTTATTGTACAATAATTAATACAAAGTAAACACAAAATCAAGGAATTGTGAAAAAAAGATAATCAAGATTAAGTTTGGCGTTATCGCTGCACGGCAATCTCTTCCAGGCAATCAGAGATATATGCCTCTTCACAACCACGCTTTCACGAGTGTTTATGCTTAATAGGCGTTAAAATCATATATTTCAGAAAAGATAAGCAACTTACTCTGGGATGGTTGGAGTCTTCAGTGATGGCGACAGTTTCACCTTTAGGTCTTCATGGCGGATGCCGCGCTCCCCCACCTTGTAGTATCCAGGTTCTGCGGTAAATATAAGAAATAATTCCTAATAATTCGCCGAACAAAAAAATATGTGATTGCAACAAATTGAAGGTTCTATTCGTTACGCAATATAAATATGCAATAATATATGTATAAGATCACACAATGTTCACACAACATGTACAGTATCTACTGCACCACAGTTGATCAGTATTTACAGCACTCACCGTTGCTCAGTATCTTCAGCACTTAACGTTACTAAGTATCTACAGCACCCCCGGTTGCTCAGGATTGACAGCACTCACCGTTTCTCAGTATCTAAAGCACACCCAATTACTCAGCGTCTATAGCACTCACCGTTGCTCAGTATCTACAGCACTCACTGTTACTCAGTATCTACAGCAATCAAGTTGCTCAGTATCTACAGCACTCAATGTTCGCTCAATATCTACAGCACTCACCACTGCTCAGTATTTACAGCACTCGCCGTTCGCTCAGCAAGCATCTGTGCACTCACTGCTCAGTATCTCTAACACTCACCGTTACCGAACATCTACAGCACTCCCAATTGCTTAGTATTGACACCACTCACCGTTTTTTCAGTATCTACAGCACTCACAATTGCTCATTATCTA
Source organism: Sericinus montela (assembly GCA_029286605.1). Classification (NCBI taxonomy): domain Eukaryota; kingdom Metazoa; phylum Arthropoda; class Insecta; order Lepidoptera; family Papilionidae; genus Sericinus; species Sericinus montela. The sequence continues at coordinate 7,618 of JAGSMR010000587.1, forward strand.
CAGCACTTTACCGTTCCTCTCAGTATCTATAGCATTGATTACACTGAGCAATGGTGAGTGCTATAGATACCGAGAGAACGGTCTGCAGCACCTGGCGCATCTACCGCACTCACTGCTCGCTCAATATCTACAGCAATCACCCTTGCTCAGTATCTGCAGCACTCACCGTTGCTCAGCATCCACCACACTCACCGTTCGCTCAGCATCCGCCACATCACCGTTCGCTCAGCATCCATATCACACCTCACCGTCTGCTCAGCATCCACCGCACTCACCGTCCGCTTCGGCATCCGCACTCACCGTCCGCACCGTCCGCCACCACCACCACCACCGTTGCTCAGCATTCAGGCGCGCGGCCGCAGCCCTGGTCGCAAGTGGGTATGGCCGCCAGGAGACGCCGGCGGCACCTCGTGCACGTTGAGACAGTGCCCCACGCCGTGGCCCGTGCCGTGCGCGTAGTCCACAGCCCCTATCCCACAGCGCTTGCGCGCGAAACTGTCCAAAACGTTGCCCTGGTATGGGAATTTTAGCTTGAATGTTGCAATGATCTTAGCGAGATGCTGAGTATGTTATATATTCACGGCTTAACTACTTGCTGACGGACGCACCAATCCTCGTGTGATAAACTTAAAATTTACGTGAAAGCAAGCGAAGCCTCGAAAGATGTCAATCAATGTAATCACGGAGAAGTACACTGAATACCCATGTGGTTGGAAACGCGACACTCACGAAAGTGACGATTTACTTAAAATTAATTCTACTATTGTTATGAACCCGGTGCTTCATATATTTATTAGCGAGTAAGGATTTTTTTTTTTTTTTTTTTTTTTTTTGAAAGAAGAAAGTAATATACTCTTATAATAAACTAATATGATCTTATACTTACTAAAGAAAAGAAAATAAGTAGGCATAACGAATTGATTTATCAAAAGCCTTCTGATAATTTTAATTATATAAAGGAATTATTTAGCAGGTTAACAAAGTATTATGGTTCAGAAAATTAAGTCTACAAAGTCAATTTATCTTATTTAATAAAAAAAATATTATTTGATTTATTGGTGAAAATTTTATGCGAGAGCAAAAATTTCAGGGATATATATTCTAGGCCCTAATTTATTTCATAACTATCATAAAATCAATTCTCTTTATGCAATATTATTATTGCAGTTCGATTTTTGATCGTTGTTGCGGATCAGGATTATAGAAAAGCCTAGATCATTTAAATGGCTACCAGAACATAAGACCAAAATTCAGTAGACTGGTGACGGAGAGCAGAGTCTAAGCTGCAATTAGTACTGCAATCGCCAAAACCGCTATTCAAGCGTGCGATTATGACAAACCCTCTCTACGGGAGGCCACTGCCCTGTGGACTTTACAGACTTTACAACGCATCTGGGTTATGCTATGGTTTTGCGGATGTTCATGGCGGTAATCACTACCATCACGTGAGCCAATTGCCCGTTTGCCTCCCTTTCTAAGGCAAAAAAAATCTAGGTGTTATATACGAACTGACTCGACCCCTGCGGAACAGCGCACTACCGACCACTATTCGACCCTTGAGCACCTCGCGTGAACTCGTCCCTCTGCCCAGCGCTGGGCGTGCTCATGTGTGGCGCGTGCGCGTGATGTCGGTGGTGCTGCCCTGCAACAAGCGGTATACATATACATACGTACATACACACATATACATACACAAATACATATACACACCTATTAAAGTCCACTGCAGGACATAGACCCCACCTTCCACCGAAGATATTTTCGAGACAACGTGACGGTGGCGAGCCGGTCGCCGTCTTTATGACCAAGCCAACGATATAATCGTACATAAGTTTTGAGAATACTCATTGGTACGAGCAATTTTAATGATTTTTAAAGCATACGGCGTTGAAATTTATGTTATTAGACACGGGCGGGATTCGAACCCGCGAACTTCGCTGATTCGTGGCGACGCTCTTACCCCTGAGCTACCGTATCTTACACGTATCAGTTCAAATTTTGTAATTTTATTGATTTTTTTCTTAATCTAATACTAAACAAAATACTCACTTGTATTTCGGACCGCCAGAATCTAGAAGGAAACATATCGTCCTTCCTTATCACTTCTTGCTCACCCCCTTCGACGGACTGTAGTGTAAGGATGGCACCGTTCTCACCTGCGCTGGCTATGGTCCCGAAATGACGGTCCCATGAAGTCCTCTTCCTGCCTGCAGTTGCAAATATCTTTTACGCCATTCCTTATTGAAGAAGGGTAGACAGAGGTCTAGTTCAGACAAGCACCTTCGACCCACCTTCCACCTAAGATATTAGACAACGTGATGGTGTGGTGAGCCTGTCGCCACCCGTCACGTTGTCCCAAAGAAGTTCAAATAAAAAATAACACGTAATGACCCGATGGCTCCGGTAGCTAAGACGGCGATAGGCTCACCACCATGTCGCTAGAAGTTCCAAATAGGCTTCGGTGAAAGGTAGGGACGAAAGGACTTAATTTTCTGGACCCTGTCTACCTGAGTATAGAGAAATGCGTTGAGAGGAAAAACATATTATACGTAGGTTTCCAATCACCAAAAGAAAACGGATTGGCGATAGCAATATCAGTCACTTTATGATGTGCAGCTGCTCGTGCCTGGTCTGCAGAATTGTAGTTCGGTATCAGCCCGTTGGCGATGGGCCGCCACATAGCTCGTAGAACGGACAAACTGTTGGGGAAGAGAGGTTCTCGAGTGGCAACCTCGTACAGGCAAACGCAGTAGGACGACCCCTACGAGATGGAGTTATTGACTTGCACAATGTTGCGGACAGTCGATGGATGCAGGTGGCTGGGACCGTTCACTCTGGAAACTTCCATGAAAACTTCCAACACGTCCATGTTCAGTATTGACCTTTACAGGCTGTAAAGAAGATGAGGAACCTGCACCATTATCCAGTAGAGATGAAAAATTATGTAAATTTTATCGAGAATCGAACCTGCGAAATTCCAATAGCTGGTCAGCCGCCTGCGTCTGGTGATGACTTCGCTGCGGTCCACCTGCGCGTGCAGCCAGCGGAAGAATCACCACGGCTATGTGCCGTCCCTCACGTGGCAGGTATCGTGAAACCCTTTTAAAGTATATGTATGTTATTAAAAATACAAATAATGTATGTTACAGGGTTCATCTTGGTGTCAGTTTAAATATTCCTAAAACCAGGTAGACGGAGGTCTAGTCTAGACAGTTAAGTCCTTAGACTCATATCTTCCATCGAAGATATATTTTCGGGACAACGTGACAGGTGAGCCCTTCGGCGTATTGTAGTTTTTATATAGAAAAGTGAGGCAACAAGCAGGTGGTTCACGTGATTGGTAAGTTATTACCGCGCCATTAACACCTGCAATACCAGAGGGGTATAGCAGATGCGTTGCTGGCCTTAGAGTGGGCTCCCTCCCCAAAATTGGGGAGGGGAGTGTGTGGGCCTCCGGTTATCTTCACCTCACCAGACGAAACGCAGAAGTTTGTTAGACTTGTACTTCACGCCGGTATTCTGTGAGGTCGGCACTTCCCCGGTCGAGTCGGCCCATTCGTGCAAATAACAAAAAGCTGATGCGTGGTTTCAACACTGTTAAAATATGTGATTGTATGTATATGTATGTGATGTTTTAAGGATGCTGACGATTTTTATACATTAAAATAATTTAATATAAAAGCAAGTACACGACTACGTCTTACTTTATCTGAATAATAAGACTCTATAAACAAACATAAGGATATGACATACAAGAACACTTCACATACATTGCCCGATCCCTAAGAGCGCTTTTATGAAACTGGAAACAACGAAGGCACCACACAAACACCTTTGGACCTGAGACAATGAAGAGAAAGTGGATTTATACGTTAACCTGACCGCGAATTAAATCCGGGACCTATACGAAGTGACACCATAAATATCTTCATGTAATATTATTTAAAATTTCGCCCATAAACAAAATAAATAAAATAAATATCTTCACGCAACTTAATACAGGTGGACCCTGTCTAGTCTAGATAGTTAAGTCCCTTCGACCCACCTACCACTGAAGATATTTTCGCGACACCCACAGGTGGTGAGCCTGTCGCCGTCTTTATGTCCAAGCCAACGGATGAAATTGTACATAAGTTTTTTTTTTAAAAAACTCATTGGTACCGCCACCTGGGATCGAACTTGGGTCTCTCGACTCGAAATCTGACCACCCAACAACTCGGCTATCGTGACTTATAAACAAAATAAGTAAAATAAATGTTTCCTACCATGTTGCTTAGTAAAATAATAATAATAATAAATAAATAAATATCTTCTACGCAATCTCTAATACAGGGGTAGACCCTGTTCAGTCTAGACAGTTAAGTCCCTTCGACCACCTTCCACCAAGATATTTTCGGGTGCACAGGTGGTGAGCCCTGTCGTCAGTCTTTAAGTCCAAGCCAACGATATAATTTATACATAGGTTTTTAGAAAACCCATTGGTAATGACCACTTGGAGGATCGAACCTGGTCTCTTGACCTGAAATTCCGACCACCCAAACCACCTTTGGCTATCGTGACTTCTAGGGATTTAGTTTAGTGACATAAATACTTGACACTGACCGCTCTACTTATCTTTGGGAGGCCCAGTTCAGTGAACTTTAGGCTGTAAAGAAGATACAGACTTAAAGCAAAAATACAAAAGATTACATACCTCTAACTCTACTTCATTCTTGGATCAGCTTACCAAAGGACCGGAGAAACCCCAGATATTATGTCGAGTGGTTTCTTCAGAACGCTCTTCTTCTGAAAAACAAATATATTTAATATGTTATAGATAAGAAAAATAGAAATAAATAAAATAAAACAACATCTTCACGCTATCTCTAATACAGGAAACAGAGACAGAGAGGTCTAGTCTAGACAATTAAGTCCTTTGACTCAATCTTCCACCGAAGATAAAATGGGACAACGTGACAGGTGGTGAGCCCACGCCGTTCCTTATGTCCAACCAACGATGTACTTCGTACATAAGTTATTGAAAACTCATTGGTACGAGCCTGCCAACCTGGGGATCAAACTCGGTCCTTTGATTTCACACGGCTATCGACTTTTTATCGGTAATGGTAATGGTAAAAAGTTCACTAAGCAACATGGTTAGAGCTATGCAGGCATATGCAGGCATCAATCCTCCTCAAAAGTATTTTAGTTCATTTCGACGACCTCTCAGACATGTCGTGTACACGTATACATTTTCACGGTGCCGCTGTCATCTCTGGAGGTCACGGGTTCGATTCCGAGACGGTGAATGTGGAACCACTTTTCGCATCCCTCTCGGCCGCGTTTTTGTGGCGGTTTCGTTCTTTCCGGATTCCATAGCACGCGTGCTTTTGCTGCTTACCGTGGGATCGGAGCAATGTATGTGATGTTGTCCTGTCTACGTAAGTATTATTGTTTCGCTCGCCCCCGGCGGCCGCTCGGTGCACCGCCTCGCTGGCGCGTCGCTCGACAGCCATATTGAATTGGTTCCATCGCCGGATTCCGATAGCCTTCTAGAATAAAAAACCTCTGAACTTAGTTGGGAGTAATCCTGCATTCCAAGGTAAAGCTTATTTTGAGGATCTGAATCCTACGAGGAAGGACAACTTTTATTGTGATAAAGATATGTCATCATTATCTATACATATAAATAAAATTGGAGTGTCTGTTTGTAATATTGAAATAACAGTTTTTACCGGCGTGAATATATTGTACATACACCAAAATAACATTTTTTACAACTTCTGTCTGTCTGTCTGTCTGTTCCGGCTAATCTCTGAAACGGCTGGACCGATTTTGACGGGACTTTCACTTGGCAGAGATAGCTGATTTTTTCTATGGGGAAGGGAGGCAAAGGAGCAGGTGGCTCATGATGGTAGTGATTACTGCTGCCCATGAACACCTGCAATACCAGAGGCATAGCAGATGCGTTGTCGGCCTTTGAGATGTTAGAAGGACTAACTTAGGCTACTTTTAATTTACAAAATAATTAGGGTTTCAATGTCAAGTGTTAAAACGCGGGCAAAGCCGCCGAATACAGTTAGTACTGTAATAATTCTTAGCCTTAAGGTTGTCTGAAAGAGACCGCTCTTTAGCGATAGAACTGCCTCTTGTAAGTATTTTTTTCTTTTTTAATCTTTCCTATGTTTTTCCTTTCTCTATGATGTACAATAAAGCAAAAAGAAATATTCAGTGTAATTGTCACTTGCAAAAGGGACAATAGATGGCGCCGATGCCAAAACAGGGCATAAATAAAAGGAAATACAGATTTAAAATTTGAAACTGACGCATGTAAGACACTTTGGCTCTGAGGCAAGAGCGTTGCCACGGTTCGAATCCCGCTAAATTTTTTTCTCTTTAATTTAATAACATAAAGTTCGGCATAACCTGAATGCTTTAAAAATCAATGACAAAAAAAAAGAATTGCGTAACATACACAAATAAATATACCTAAATATAACTTACATACATAAAATATGTAACTTACGGCGAGCTCGTTCAAGTAAGGCACGATGTCGTCGTAAGGGCGCCCCTCCACCTCCGCGGCCTCCGAGAGCAGGTGGTCCAGCACTGCTGCGGACAGCCTCCCGTCGCCCCGGAACAGCTTCACGGAGCCGCGCGTGACCACCACAGGTGGCAGGAGAAAACACCGGCTGTACTGATGTGCCGCCGCTGCGCAGGTTCAGGGTATCTGGAGCGTGAGATAAGTGGTGGGAGTGGTGGGAGAGATCCACGTTGGAGTGGGCGGACCCACGTTGGAGTGCTTGGACCCACGTTGGAATGGGTGGAACCACGTTGGAGTGGGTGGACCCATGTCGGAGTGGGCAGACTCACGTTGGAGTAGGTGGACCCATGCTGGAGTGGGCGGACCCACGTTGGAATGGGTGGAACTATTTTAAATACTCGCGACATACGGACATAACAGGGGATATGCCTCAACACTTTAACACTCATTTGAAAGAAGCTGCCCCCCGCGGCTTTGCCCGCAGTTAAACACTTAACGCGGAACCCTAATTGTTTCTAAAATAAAATTCACGATAGCCGTGTGGTTGGGTGGTCGGAATTTCGAGTCGAGAGGCCAGAGTTCGATCCCCAGATGGTAGGCATTCGGTCGTACCAATGGGTTTTTCAAAAACTTATGTACGAATTATATCGTTTGCTTGGACATAAAGACGGCGACGGGCTCACCACCTGTCACGTTGTCCCGAAATATATTCTCTGGTGGAAGGTGGGTCGAAGGGATTTATCAGCCCAGACTAGACCTCTGTCTACCCCTCAGCTGGGAATTGCGAAATAAATACATACTTAGGTAGGGACACAACATCACATATATAGCTCGGATCCTAAAGTAACGTGTTATGAAATCTTCCATGACACGCCAGACATCCATCCTGACATGAACTGTACATGACAGTTACTACGAAAAAAGTCACAGAATATCATTATAAACTAGCGAAGCACTGCAGTGGATTTGCTCCCGTTTTATAAGTAACTGATTAAGTTTCTAAAATAAAAGTAGCTCTAAGTCTTTCTCTCATCAGCTATCTGTTAGTAAAGTCCCGTTAGAATCGGTCCAGCCGTTTAAGGGGATTCATCGGAACAAAAAAACAAAGCAATTGTTTTATACCACAACATCTTCACGCACCTCAATACAGGGGTAGACAGAGGTCTGGGGTCTAGATTGAACTAAAAGTCCAGCATAACACATATGCTTTAATAATTGAGGGTTTGAAAAAATTTTATAAATAAAATATATAACATTCACGCAATTCCTAATACAGGGGTAGATAGAGGTCAAGTTCAGACAATTAAGTCCCTTTGACCCACCTTCCACCGAAGATACTTTGGGAATAACGACAGGTGGCAGGAGCCCGTCGCCGCCTTTATGTCCAAAACCAACGATGAAATTCCTGTACATGCTTTGAAAACCTATTGGTACTGCCAATTGGGGATCGAACTGGTCTCCTTGACTTGAAATCTGACCACCCAACAACTCGGCTATCGTGACTTAAAGTTTCTTTAATTTATTAACAAAACTGCATAACTTATATGCTTTAAAGTCAATAAGAATGGCACGATAATCTATTAATCTTAAAGGTCATTATCGAATGTGCGGGTCCCAAAGCCGTTAACTACCATCCCCACCTTACCCTGAAATATAGACTAAAAAAAGTAAAAAATGGTTTACTCACATGCAACCCTTCATCCAGTGCGGTTATAAACGATGCGGACGCCTTCTTCTCGATCATCTTCTTCTCAGTTCTTCTATCTTCTTACCGGCTGTCTTGCCTGTTTGGAAAAGAGAAAGCTGTTAATTATCCATCAGTTTTTAATATATTTTAACAGATAAATATCTTCACGCACCCTGGATGCAGGGCTGAGCACGAGGTCTAGTTCCAGACAATTAAGTCCCTTCGACCCACCATCCACCGAAGATATTGTACAACGGTGATAGGTATGAACGGTCGCCGTCTTTTTGTCCGCCAACGATGTAAACTAGTGTGAGTCAGCCGATAGCCGAGTGGTTGGGTGGTCGGAATTTCGAGTCGAGACCTGAGTTCGATCCTGCAGGCTCGTACCAATAGGTTTTACAAAAACCATGTAAACATATGTACGTAATTACATTGTACTGTTAGCTTGAACACTGTGACGGCGAGGCTGGCCACCTATACCTCCTGTCACGGTGTCCCAAATAGCCTTCTGGTTAAACGAGGGTTGACAGGTCTTCACCGTCGGGACCTCTGCCTACCCAAGGAAGATATAAAATGAATACCTCAGCATATTTTTAAGTCACGATAGCCGAGTGTTGGTGGTCGGATTTCTGGAGTCAAGAGACCCGAGTTCGATCTCAAGTGGTCGTACCAATGGGTTTTTCTAAAACCCATGTACAAATTATATCATGTTATTTGGACTTAAAGATTTATGACGGGCTCACCACCCAGAACACGAAAATATCTTCGGTATGGTGGTCGAAGGACTTAAATGTCTAGGACAAGACCTCTAGTTCACCCCTGTATTGGGAATTGCGTGAAGGTATTTTTTTACCAATATATTTACTCGGTATATTTAACCGGGAGCGGTATGATTCGTTGTCATTATGCCGGCGGCGGGTCATTCATTTGGACCCTGGACCTCGTCCACCAGGTTATTGGGCACCGCGATTAGCCCATCTTGGCTTTCCTCAGAGCCGTCTGGAACGATGGAATTTACGCAAACAACTTCGTCACAAATCAAATCAAATCGATTATTCGTCGATGTAATTAAAGTACATTAGATTCATCGATCGGTCTTTTTTTTTTTTTGTATGTCACCGTTTCAAGTAAAATGGGTTTTCCTCTAACGGAGAAGAAACAGACGAAAGAAACTCCGTTGGTATCCCTCTTATGCACATGATTTTTGCATCGTCTCTTGTCATTTATATCTTCAATACAATTAAGGTACTAATTTAAATCTAATTTTATATACACTTTACTTATTCCACATTTATTTCTATTAAAATCTTATTTTATATTTATATTTTATCTCTAGTCTAGAGAAGGGACCGGAATTCGAATCAAGACACCTGAGTTCGGATCCCTAGCTGGTTTTTTTTTTTCAAAACTTATATGCAATTTATCCTTAACATAGGGAAAAGAGACGGTGACGGCCTACCACCTGTCAACTAGTCCCAAGAGCCAAAGAACAAAGCTTAAGCACTCCCAATAGTGAGTTAGGCATAGGTTCAGACAATTTCGTCCTGGTTGTAACCAATTTCGATGTTGTCGTAACCAATTGATAAGAGGTACGTGCTACAACCCTGGTGCACTAAAGATCAAACTCTGGTCTTTTGACTGGAATTACCATCACCCAACCACTCGGCTACCGTGACTAAATTCGATCTACATTTCAATGATAGCACAGTTGGCATATTTGACTCCTGGAGCTGAATTGAAGTGCTGTTGGAGCTTGCGGTGTAATAACAAGAATAAATCTTCAAGTCATTCCCCAATAGGATAGGCAGAGGTCTAGTCTACAACAGTCTCTTCGACCTTGAAGATTTTTAGACACGATAAGATGGCGAGCCCGTCGTCAGTTCCTTTCATGTCCAAACCAATGATATATGAAACGTATATAGGTTTTTGAAACACTCCATTGGTACGAGTCTGCCCATGATCCCCAGACTTGGCTGAGACTTTAAACAACAACAAGAGTTTCCTGACTATACCAGAGGAGTCCACTCCTCGCTGGTCATGGTGTGAGGATCGGCCCCCACCACGGACCCTCCACTAAGTTCAATGTCAACCATTCTCCATCGTGAGAGTATCGGGTAGAGCTTGGAAATAAAATGGCCGAATGGAAAGTTGTTTAATGTTTTTAGTTTAAATTATATGATGTCTCGACAGCCGAGTGGTTGGGTGATCGAATTTGAATAAAGAGTTTCTCAGTTTGATTAGTTTTAGTTTGAGTTCGTAATAAGTAAAATAAAATATGTAATAGTAAATAGATATGTAATGGTAAATATTAGTTAAAACAGTATATTATTATTTATGTGTTATTGCATGCATATACATTTACATTTTATTCATTTTATTCTTTTTCTGTATCGCCCTTTAGGTTGACTGGTACAGAATGCCTAAGGTATTAAGTCCGGCCATATGCATAGGTCATTCGTGTAAATATGTAGTAAGTTATAAATAAGGTCGCGACAAGCTCCACCGCCTGTCATGTTATAAATAAATAAATAACATCTTCACGCAATTCCCAATGCAGGGGTAGACAGAGGTTCAGTCTAGACAATTAAGTACCTTTGACCCGAAGATATTTTCGGTAATAGAACATGATTTAAAATTTCAATCCGATGCGTGTAAGACACAGTGGCATTAGAGGTAAGAGCGTTGCCACACTGGCAGTGGTCGGTGGGTTGAATCGGTTGAAAGTTGAAATTTAAAAAAAAACATTTTGAGTTATTCGATTAAAAGGTATTGAACATTATTGACTATAAGGAAATGACCTTTCATGTAAAAATGAAATCTTAATATAATTTACATAGTCACTAATATGGATAATATGAATATAATTAATTAAATATAAAAGGTTTCGGTGTTTGATTGTAAAGCCTTGCTTCAGGTAATAGGGTGTAAATTAGTATACCTTTGTATAGTTTCACATGGCATACCATGCCACGCCAATCGGTTTTAAGTGCGGCTATAGATGTTTCATCAAAAACTTTAGAACGTTAAGATATTTGCATCGTTCTCAGGTGTCCGGAGTTGCCGCGCCTACCGCACGACCCTAATAAAAGGTATTGAACATTATTGA
>JAGSMR010000588.1:0-54187 GCA_029286605.1 Sericinus montela
ATAAGGAAATGACCTTTCATGTAAAAATGAAATCTTAATATAATTTACATAGTCACTAATATGAATAATATGAATATAATTAATTAAATATAAAAGGATTTCAGTGTTTAATTATAAACCTTACTTCTCAGGTAATAGGGTGTAAATTAGTATACCTTTGTATAGTTTCGCGGCATGCGTCGCCACGCCAGAAATCGGTTTTAAGTGCGGCTATAGATGTTTCACATCAAAAAAAACTTTAGAACGTTAAGATATTTGCATCGTTCTCAGGTGTCCGGAGTTGCCGCGCCTACCGCACGACCCTAATGTTAACTCTCACAATGTTTACATAGTTTTAATGGATAATTATAAATCCATTGTTTTTAATATTTAATTTTAATATACTGAGGCTATTTATAAAAACAGAATTTGTAATAAGATTTCTTATATAATAATACTATCTTAACATTGGTTTCAAAAGGGACGTTGTTTTGAAAGATGTTCAGTGTTCAAGTTAAACGGTCAATTATAGTTTACTAAGTTTTAATAGATTGTATAAATTAATAGTGAAACATTTAATTTAAATTAATATTCGGCCTATTTATAAAAATGGTACTTTTAATAATATTTCTAATGTAAAAATATTATTTTAACATTGGCTTAAAAGGGATGTTGTATTGACAAACTAGCCGGGGGTTATTCGATGCTGCAACCATGTTTGATGTTAGACGCAACATACAATTAAGAAACTACATTTGTTTTCATATTTTAATTAATGTTGTTAGTATGGATCAATAAACATTTATTGAAGTCTAAGTTTGATTTTGATTTGTCTGACCCTTGACAACAGTATTTGTGTATTTATTCATTGGAATAAGAATTTAAATTCGTCTATCGACACAGAGTCTATCTCTAGCGGAGATAAAACAGGCGAAAAGAAATTTTATAATGTTGGAAATACAATATTAACTCTTTTCCTAGACATTAGTCGGGCACGATCACCTCAGTTCTAGGTGTCATATTAACGTATTTATTTATTTATTTGCTTGTATATGTACATACATTGGAGAAAAGAATATAAAATTCCCATTTGAAGTTCATAAAAATATTTACACACCTTGAAAGAGTATATAGCAATTTGATTTTTGTTGATATATATACATATTTCTATAAAGTATATTATATTAAGTATATTATAAATTAACTAATGAATTCTTTAAATTAATTAATGAATTCTTTACTTATTTAATTTTGTATTATTATTAATTAATATATCTTTCTTAGTCAATGATTATACAACTGTCTGTATTAGAATGTCTCCCGCAAGATGCTGCGACGACCTGCAGTTGGGTTATAAATAAATAAATAAATATCTTCACGCAATTCCCAATACAGGGGTAGACAGAGGTCAAGTCTAGACAATTAAGTCCCTTTGACCCACCTTCCACCGAAGATATTTTCGGGACAACGTGACAGGTGGTGAGCCCGTCGCCGCCTTTTTATGTCCAAGCCAACGACGAAATTCGTATATAAGTTTTTGAAAAACTCATTGGTACTGCCACCTGGGGATCGAACTCGGGTCTCTTGACTCGAAATTCCGACCACCCAACAACTCGGCTATCGTGACTTATTGTTGGGTTAATTAATGTTAAGAGAGCCTTGAGACATTATTACAAATTCATACTTAATTATTCAATCCAAATGTAACTAAGGCCATTTATGGCCATGTGTCCAATGGTATTTTAACATAAGCCTAAAGAGATATTGTTTTGTCTAATTTTTCAGTGTTCATAGCTATTGCGTTAATTAATGTTTACATAGTTTTAATGGATAAATCCATTGTTTTTAATATTTAATTTTAATATACTGAGGCTATTTATAAAAACAGTATTTGTAATAAGATTTCTTATATAATAATACTATCTTAACATTGGTTTTAAAAGGGACGTTGTTTTGAAAGATGTTCAGTGTTCAAGTTAAACGGTCAATTATAGTTTACTAAGTTTTAATAGATAATTGTATAAATTAATAGTGAAACATTTAATTTAAATTAATATTCGGCCTATTTATATAAATGGTACTTTTAATAATATTTCTAATGTAAAAATATTATTTTAACATTGGCTTAAAAGGGATGTTGTATTGACAAACTAGCCGGGGGTTATTCGATGCTGCAACCATGTTTGATGAAATGGTTTTCTACATTGTCCCGTCCGAGAATCAACTTTTTGTTACTTTTGTTTACGGGAAGCAGCATCTAAGGTGCGCAGTGTCTGGTACTGCGATCTGAAGCCGAGTGTGGCGATTATGGCAAAACTTACGGAAGAGGACTATATTTAGCAGAGGACTGGGATGTTCTTTCGTATTTCATATTTCAAAATATATTTTTGGTAAAGTAAATTTTTGTGACCATCATTTGTGATAATTATAATGAGGGTTTTTTTAGTGAAAATAAATCGTTTGATGGTTTGAATCCTGAAACCTCGTGATGTTATTTTTAATATCACAATATTTTCTTTGAACAAGTATTACAGCTTGGTCATAACATACTAATAGATATAGTTCATTAATTAACTTAAAATCCATTTACATATTTATTTTACTTATAATATAAACATTGCCCCGTTTGAGAATGGAACCTGGGACCTCAGAGCTGGCGACATCACGATTACTGATTGTACGCCACTCGTCCACGAAGGTTGTCACTTATTAATTTTGAATAAAAGAAAGAAAATAGACATGTTTTGGTATTTCAGCGATTCTCTCCTTATTTTGTATGTGTGTGAGTGTACGCCGACGATATAAAATGGCTTCTACCTTTCACATGAAACAAAAAATGTGAAATGTCACGAAATCCTTTCAAGGTTATTAAATGTTAGAATTTACGAGCACATAAATTATCACTGAACTGTAGTTCGCAAGTTTATACGACGGTTATGAAATTTATATTTAACTAGTAGCAGATGTATGCTTAAGTTATTATTGCCGAGTGGCTTGGTGACTGGAATTAGAGTGAAGAGATATGAGTTCGATTCCCAGGGGTAGTGAGTTTTGCAAACTTATTTACGATATATATCTTTGGCTTGGACGTAAAGACCGGTGATATACGAGTCGGAAGGATTATATTGCCTAGACTATTAGGAAATGCGTGAAGATAATTGAAATGTATAAAGTTTAATTTATATTATGTGTATAGAATGTATATTTATGTATTATAAGGGGCCACTGAAAATCAGGGCTGGCATGAACCTGTCAGTGCAGGTTTCATCCCAGCTATATACCTCAGTGGCTTTCCTATTTTGGCACATTGCACTTCTGCAAAATGGCGATCGTATTTAATTTACAGTACATATTTCAGTTTTTTTTCACTTTTATATTTAATTTTAAGTTCTAAAATAAATGTTTCTTTCTTTCTTTTATGTTATACGTATGAGAAGACATATGTATGTACGAAGTATTTACACTAACGGCCCGGAAATTTCAATTTCAATACCAAGGATGAGCGGAAAGAACTTAATTGCCTGAACCTCTTTCCACCCCAGCATTGAAAATGAAGCGCTCTTGAGCTTAACTCTAGCTAACGGTAGCCGAGTGAGACAAAGTTGAAGGCCTCGTTATCTTTACTTGAACTTACTTAAAGTCGCTGGTATTACAAGCATCAACGAATTGTGGGATATTTTACTATCTTTGTTGCGAGGTACTTGTAAATGATTGATTGAAATTCAAAAGCTTTGTGGAGTGCGAAAAATATTACATCATTTGAAAAGAAGAAGTCCTTTGTTAACGTTTTTAATAAATTAAATTAGTAAATATGTTCACGCTTAGATCCTTAAGGGGTAGCTACAGAGAATAGATCGCGAAGTGTGACAATTGTTGCATACCTCTTTCAAATTAATTATTTATCTTAACGGAGTCTCCAAGAAATTTCTGATGCTAAATATTTTCACTTGTAAAACTACAGAGAATCTAATTTCTTGTATTTTCGCGAATACTACACACATTTGCTTGTCAAATCTGATATAATGGAAGGGCCCATCTAGTATGTGATCACAGACTGCAGACTTCCTTGAGCGTCTATGTTTAACATCACTATGTGTTCTTTAACGCGAGTTTTTATAAAAAAAAAATTAACACAAAGCTGATGTTAAACATAGACTTCGACATCCAAAACGTCGGGAAATAAAAATTGTTTGTAAAAACTAATTAAAGACGCGATAAAATCCGAAAATCATTTAATTTTAAATACAGAGAATCTTTCACTGCTGTCCATATAAAGAAGTTCAAATAGCTCAACGTGACATGGAACACAAGAAGTAAGCTCGGTATTTCCCAGCGTGATAGAAACCGCTTCACCAACCTTATTTTAGACTCGTACCAATGTGTTTTTTCAAAACTTATGTACGATTTTCATCGTCAGCCTGGACTTAAAGACAGCGCCAGGCTCACCACCGTCACGATACCCCAAAACTAATACAGTGGACAGTGGGTCGAAGTGACTTAATAGTCTTTATTTGTATCTATCCCAGTATTGGGAATAGCATGAAGATATTTCTCTTAAAGAATTTTCTTATTTATCTCCTACACAGCAAGAAAATCGTGCGTCACCTGAAGTGACTACCAACGTTGTAAGATCTCTGCAGAACCTTAAAAGACCGGACCAGAGTCATCTCAGAGGTGGAACGTCGTGGAGTCTTATCGCTTGAGGATGCCTTGTTTAGAGACGAAACACGTGTCGCGGTATCATGGGTGATGGTGTATGCTACCTGGAGTCTAGTGTAGTGCCTGTGTATGCGGTGGGAATGTTATACAATTAATGCAGGCATATGTGGGAGAGAGCGTGGTGATTTACTACTCTACGGAACAAGTAACATATGCCATTTGTTTCTGAACCTTGAATTGTTCAATATTATTCTCAAAGTTACGATGACGGAGTGGTTTGGTGATAGCGATTCGAGTCAAGAGACCCGAGTCTGATATCCCAGCACGTAGCAATGGCTTTTTCAAAACTTTTATCACAGCGTAAACGATTTATATCGAAGACATTAACGTAAAATTGCGGCAGGTTCATCATCTGTTACGATATCCGAAATAATGTATTCGATGAGCACTTCATTGTCTAGACCTCTGTTTACCCCAGTATGAGAAGTTAGGTTACAACTAATTACAAGCATTGATGAGATGAAATTAGTGAATTTTTGTTATTTCTAATAAAGGTCACGTATAGTACAGGTACATCGCAGTATAACAGTAACGTAATCAAAAGTTTAAACATGAATTTTTGCTTTGTTATAAAAACTTGGCCTGTTTCAAGTTTATTCAAGCCATCAGAGTCAGCTCCTTCCATTTGACAGTATCCAACGACGAGCGGTTCGAATCGTCGACGAACAAGATCTGTCTGATCGGCTAGATCCTAGCTTTGCGAAGAGATGTTGCATCTCTTTGCATTTTTTACAAGATGTACTACGGGGCGTGCTCCGAGGAATTGTTCGGATTAATCCCATCCGCTGAATTTCACCATCGTACCTTACGGCATAGTCAAAAATTCCATCACCACCATCTTGATGTTTGGCATTCCACCACAATGCGTTTTTCGCGGAATTTTCTGCGACTCACTTGCACTTTATGGAATGTTGTATCGTCTATCGTAGGTTTTTCGGGACCAATACAACTTAGAGACCTTCAAGAAAAGAGCCTATACCTTCCTCAAAGGCAGGCAACTCATCTGCTATGACTGTGGTATTGCAGGTGAGCATGGGCAACAGTAATCACTTACCATCACGTAAGCCACCTGCTCGTTTGCCTCCCTTTTCTATAAAAAACGCTTACACCGCGACATTGGGTGCACGGGTAACGTTAATTTATTTGACGTAACCCTTCTCCGACGTACTCACGTGGTTTTACATTGAACAATGACTTTGGCAAATGTTCATAACTCTCAACTATCTTTTTAAACTTCAGCATTTATTTTCCTCAAAACACAATTGACTAAAAATATTTATAAATAGTAGTAAAATGATTTTGGGATGACCTGCACAGTATTGCGGGCAGTCAATGGCGGTGGTAGGATCTTTATTTGTGGCAATATTTTAGGGTAAGCGAGAACAGGAGGGAAAGAAGTATTAAATGACAAAAAGAAAGAACAGTATATTGTTTTTATTATTAAAAGAGTGTAGTTTAAAACAGTGATACTGCCATATGTTATTATGTTTATAAATAAATATCTTCACGCAATTCCCAATACAGGGGTAGACAGAGGTCGAGTCAAGACAATTAAGTCCCTTTGACCCACCTTTCACCGAAGATATTTTTGGGACAATGTGACCTGTCACATTGTCCCAAAAATAAACCACCTGTGGTGAGCCCGTAACCGTCTTTATGTCCAAGCCAACTATATAATTCGTACATAAGTTTTTGAAAAACCCATTGGTACGAGCTTGCCACCTGGGGATCGAACTCGGGTCTTTTTGTTATTATGTTTCATTGCAGATTTTGTTGTGTCATCTATTGTCTAATATGTATTGTAAATTGATTTTTAAAAATATAATATGGTGGGTTTGAAATATTCCCTTTTAGTTTTTCTTTTCCGTTTTTTGAATACTTGAAATATCTAGATAACATCACCGATGTAGTTATAGATAGATAGATAGAATACTCTTTATTGCACACCAACACAGAAAATATACAATATTAAATTTTGTAAGACTGTGGTGACACAAATAGCGGTCTTATCGCTAAAAGCGATTTCTTCCAGACAACCTTTAGTAAAGGCTATAGTAAAGGCTTGGACATAAAGACGGCGACGGGCTCACCACCTGTCACTTTGTCCCGAAAATATCTTCGGTGGAAGGTGGGTCGAAGGGACTCAATTGTCTAGATTCGACCTCTGTCTACCCCTGTATTGGGAATTGCGTGAAGATATTTATTTATTGTGACGTGAAAACTTTTTTGTCATCATCATCATACAATCACGCCTCTTTCCCTAGGTGTAGGCAAATACCACTTCTTTCTAGTTGCTACGATCCTTAAATACTTGTTTCGCTTCGTCCACTTTCGTTATTCCCGTCATAGAGGAAGAGAATAACATTTTTGTGAATACTCTAAATGTACTGACTTTTCTTCATAAACAATCCCTGATGGGATAGCCAGGGAACATATTTCGAGACGTTCGTCCCGCCATTTATCGATTGAAAATGTGATTTTGAAGTAATCTTTGACAGAAGGCTATATTCAGCAGCAACTCTTTATAGGCTGTAAAGAAGAAGAAGAAGGATGACATTTTGAAGCTTTTCCCTTAGTCGCCTCTTACGACACCCACGAGAAGAAAAGGTGGTGGTACATAGTCGCGCCTCACGACAAGATATGTCATGCGTGAAGATAAATAATAAAATAAAAGTTATTGTTCATGTTTCTAACTAAGTCTATAAAGTGTAAGTATTCTTGTTATCCTTTAAAGGATCTGTGTCTTCCGGGAAAGGAAACAATAGCTGTAATGTTTTGTTGTTTGTCGGACACGCAGCCGGACGTGATGTTTTATTGCCGCTACGTATTCCCATTTGTAGACATCAAAGTTCAGTTCGAACAGAGGCAAAGTTTTTAAATAATAATACTTTCTGATATCTTTATATGGAATTTAATCTAGTAAAACAAATTCTTTGTAAAATTAAAAAAAAATAAATTAAATAATTCGAAATCCTAGTCCAAAGACTAGTTCGATCCCCAGTAAGAAGTCTCGCAGTTTTTCCAAAAACTTTAGTACTACAGGCTCATGGCCAGTCACCTTTAAACAAAAATCATATTCGACTTGAAACTAAGCTGAAGTATTTGTGTAAAGGACTAAGTTGTCGCATTGGCTTCCCTTGTTTTGAGAAATGCGTGATTATGTGTAAGCATCCGGGTTCGATTCAGTCGGCTCAATGTAGAAAAATCTTTTTCTACATTTTCACGGGTCTTAGTGTTTGTCGTACCTTCGTTGTTTCCGATTTCATAACACAAGTGCTTAAGGTACTTACCTCGGGATCAGTGCAATGTATGTTGTACCAGTGATGTTATCCATATTTATTTATTTACTTTAAAAAATGTGATTATAATAAGTGTCAGTTAAATAAAATAAAACGTTAAAATCGTAAGCTCGTAACTCGTCTCTCAAAAATTGCGGTTAATTTCCCTACATATGTTTGTTTCACATCCATATGGTTGTTACACATTATTACACAGCAATTTTAGAGCATATAATTTCTGCTTAACTTTATGTTATTAAATTAAAGAGCAAAAATGATTTTAAATTTTCAACTGACACGAGCGGGATTCGAACCCGCGACCACTGCGGTATAAATCACATGCTTTAAAATCAATGAAAAATTGCGTATCAGTAAAAAAACTCAAGTAAACAGTGAAGTTAGTAAATAATAATAAATGAATAAATATATTCATGCGCCCTTCCCTCATCCCATAGCTGACAAGGTAGCCAGAGTAAATAAATTAAATAAATCCACACATAGATATTGACAACATATGTTCCTCTGATTCCAAAGTAAGCAGCTTAAGCACTTGTGTTAAGGAATCGGAAACAACAAGGCAAAACGGCCAGTCCTCAGAAAATTAAATCGTACCAACGGCTTAAATCGTATTTTACATTTGAAAAAAAATATCATTGGTGACCTACCTCCTGCAGATCAATCCTTTTTTTTTTTTAATTTCTGTAATGTCACCGGAACTTAGGAACACAGGTACAGGTAGTGAGACTGTAGCCATCTGGGCGGAATTTCATAACAACACCTTAATACAAACTTCGGCTTTTACAATATTACTTGGATAATGTACAATAACAAAAAAAATATCTACACGCTATTTTCAATATTGGGGCAGATAGACGTCCAGACAATTAAGTCCTTTCGTCCCACTTTCCACTGAAGACATTTTTGGGACAACGTGACCAATGCTGAGCCTGTCGCCATCTTTATGTAAACGATAAAATCGTACATACATTTTGATGAGTACCATGACCATGATCAGTATGAACTGGAGATCGACTCGGGTCTCTTGACTCGAAAATCGATCACGCAACCTCTCAGCTATAGTGACTATTATTTTACTAAAGATTGCCACCATTTTCACCAGAGCTTTTCCTGTTCTTCATCCTCCTTCTCGATATTTGTTATCCCTATCTATTTATTCTACATTTAATATTTATTTTCTTCTTTGTTATTAAATTAAAGAGAAAAAAAGTTAAAATTTCATCTGACACGGGCGGAATTCGAACCCGCGATCTTCACCATTTCGTGGCGACGCTCTTACCTTAGAGCCACCGTGTCTTACACGCATCAGTTGAAATTTAAACTCGGTATTCTCTTATGTTACTTATGCCTTGTTTATTGGCATAGGCGCCATCTGTTATCCCTTTTCCCAAGTGACAATTTGATAATCCTGACTTTTCAGTTAGGAATTATCAATGCGATATCGCCTACTTTAATTTTTATTATGCAATTTTATTGATTTTTAAAGCATATTTATGCTGAACTTTTATGTTATTAAGTTAAAACTTTAACTTTTTTAACTATGCTAATAAACAAGGCATAAGTAATATAAGAGAATACAGAGTTAAAATTTCAACTGATGCGTGTAAGGCACGGTGGCTGGGAGGTAAGAGCGTCGCCACGGATCGGCGAAGGTCGCGGGTTCGAATCCCGTCCGTGTAAGTTGAAATGTTAACTTTTTTCTTTTTAATATCATAAAAATTCAGTATAAATATGCTTTAAAAATCATTAAAATTGCATATTTTCTTCTTTGTTCAATCCCTAGTTCTTCTGGTATTACAATTGATAGGAAACCTTGCTAGGAAGTGATTGCCATGATATCCACGCTAGGTAAGGGGATTGAGGAGCGCTGTACCAGACACCTTACATCTTAGACCCTATGGGCCATCACCGGTGTACTGAATTCTAGTATACTAATTTTCGGGGTGGATATGCCACCATCTGTCAGCAGTTGTAGCTATTTACAAAGCTTCTTCCTTTGTCACCTCCTAAGACACCCATGGGGAAAACGATATGACAACATCATGTCTAAACTCTAAACTCAAATTAAGAAGCCAAAACACTTGTGTCATGGAATCAGAAACAACGAAGGTACCACATACACCCAGACCTGAGACACTATAGAAAAGTGGTTTTCTACTTTGATCTGTCCGGGTATTGAACTCAAGAACTCTGAGCTAGGGACAGCTTCAAAATTGGTGTGCCACTTCTAGAAGCCGTTACGCTATCAATAAAGAAATAAATTTTCACTATCGAAGGCATTTATTATCCTAAGTGCAGGCTTCATATACTGTCTTAATGAATCAGTGTCAATAACTTATCATCATATGTATAACTTTTTTTCTACCTACCTTTCAATTAAAAAGAAAGAAGAAAAATCTCAGTTTCAGAGAATCGTAAAAGTAATAACAACACGGTTTTTACGACGAAAATCCCAACGTTAAATATGTTTTTACATTTTGGCGTAAACAAAAAACTTTTCATGTCGAAGTCTGAGGAAAATCATAAAGCATTTTGGAAACATTCAACGTTTCTGTTTGTTTAGGATTAGGGGCATGTAACATACAGTATGTTACGTGACGAGGGTAACGGCGCGTAAAACAAAGAGATACGTATAAAAAAGAGTTAGAAATTGTTCAGAACTATTCATTCAGTTCATTTTCAAATAATATTCTGATAATAATATAATCCGTGTGGTAACGGCGTAAGAATATTGCCACTCCCTTTCTTCCCGTGGATATTGTAACAGGCGACTAAGGGATACAGCCTTGAATATCGTTGTAGCAACCGATGGATTGCGGGACAACCATCTCTAAAAATATCAGACCGAGTATGGGCAGTAGCGTCCGAGGTGAGAGTGGTCTAATACTGCGATCGCCAATCCGCTTGCCAAGCCTGGCGATTATAGCAAATCCTCCCTGTGGGAGAGGCCAATGTCCTGCAGTGGTCTTTAACAGCCTGATATGTATGTATGCATATAATAATATAATCGGAAAGTTTAATAGCTCGAATACAATATAATGAGATACAGACAGTAGTTACCATGTCTTGAAAACTAATGGTTGCGGGTTAAAATCACGCTTGGGGTAAATATTTGTGTGATAAATATATTATTTATGTTCACGCACAATCCCTGACGGGGTAGCCAGAGAGAACAGATCGCCAAGTGTCACGATCCCTACATACTTCTTTCGCTTCTTTCAGATTCATCATCTTCTTCATACATGCACGTCTAGGTATCCGAGTACTCTTGACCCTCCCCTCTTCGAGCAATTTGCTCACATGTTCTTCGAAAGTTAGTCTCGCTCTACCTCGACACCTTTTAATATTAACTTTCGCGCTATATATTTTCTTCACCATTCGGTCTTCACTCATTCGCTCAACGTGCCCAAACCATCGAAGCACGCCCTTATCCATTTTGAGACAAGGTCATCTTTCAAGCCTGCCATATTGCGAATCTCTTCGTTTCGCTTTCGGTCGGCCATGGTAAGGCCGCACATTTTACGAAGTGATCGCATCTCCACTGCATTCAACCTGCTTTTATGCTTCTTCTGGCATACCCAGGTTTCGCTGCATTATAACAAAGTCGGTACCAACACTGCGTTATGTATTGCAAGGCGTGCACTTTTCACAACGCCTTGCCTTTTGATTAACGCAGTAAGGGCACCAATGACTTTGTTCCCGGCAGCGACACGCCTGTCCACATCTAAATCACATCTTCCATCCCGGCTAAACGCACTCCCCAAGTATACAATTTCATTCACCTGTTCTAGACATTTCTGATTTACCCAAATTTCGCACTTCGTTCTTTCTTCGTCCCTTTCAAATACCAGTACCTTAGTTTTATTAGCATTCAAACGGAGACCATTAATTTCACATTCTTCTTTCATACACGTGACTAATGCCTGCAGTTCCGCCTCTGATGGTGCAATAAGCACTGCATCATCAGCATAAAGCAGACAATTTACTTTTATGTCACCCAATTTCACACCCAAACAGCTATCCTCAGCTTCTGTAAACAGCTGTCGAGATACAGTATGAACAGCCAGGAAGACATGACACAACCCTGTTTTACGCCCGTTACGTGTACGCTAAACATGGGTGACAGGTCATGCCCTACCCCCACACAGGCTTTACAGTCACAGTAAAGTGTGATAAATGATTATATAAATATTTATCGACGTATATCGTACCGTTCCTTTGCGCAGTAAGACCGCGACAGGCCCACCCAGTTCAGGTGAAATGTGTAAAGGTGAAAAAATTCTAATACCAATAGCTGAATGGTTATATTATTCCGCTGTACATTCAAAACATTCCGATTGCTTTTATGAAAGCAAAATCAAATTGAAATAAAGTGATTTATCAGCTTGAAAAAATTTAAATATCAAAATGTCCACGTAGCGCAATCGGTCGGATGAAAATAAAGCGAAGCAGAATGTGCCTGATTGCGGATATCGAGTAATTGAAATCGGTTGCACTGGCTGCACGTGACGTGACCTTCTGACTTATTGTTAAAATCTATACATTTACATAAAATTGAAGTGTCTGTTTGTTATACCAAATTAACAGCTTTTCACGAAATGTATATAAAAGTAAATGTATCCGGTAGTTACATAATAAAGCTATTTTTAGCTTCAGGACGTAGCTAGTTTGAAATAAATTAACATTATAAACTGCCCTGAGGCATGACTACTATCCGTCGCCGGTCTGCTGAATTTGATCTGGTACTTTTCAAGATGATTAACCTATAATCTGCCGGCAGCCAATTGCATTTTAAGGCTTTTCCCTTTACAATGCAATACAAGACTGTTGATTAAAATTTAAAAATTAAAATATGTTAAAAGTTAAAAAGTCTGAATTCGAGTGAAGAGTTCGATCACCAGGTGGTAGGCTCGTACCAATTACTTTTTCAAAACTTATGTAGAATTAACATCGTTGGCTTGGAAATTAAGACGGCGACAGGTTCTCCACCTGACGCACTGTCCCAAATTGTATTAGGTGAAAGGTGGGACAAAAGGACCTAACTGTTTAGACCTCTGTCTACCCCAGTATGGTAAATTGAAAGATAATTTAAAAAATATTGTCAAATCTAATATAGGAAATTAATACTCCATTTCTAATTAATGGCTGATTAAAACTGTAACATTGTCATTGATGTGAATTAACTTAAACTGAAAGAACCCAGATTAATCTTGGAACGAGATAGAATATTAGCGAAGCTCTCTAGATAACAATGAACGGTGATTAAAATTCTATACATTCTAATCTAACTTCATAAATTTTTTATAACTACACGCATTTTCCTTCAAGGAAATAGTCTGAGATCTAGAAAATTTAATTATTTCGGTCCACACTTTTAACAGTGATAGAGCCACGCATCAGCTTTTGTTGCATGAATGGGCCAGCTTGACCGGGAAGTACCACGACCACACAGAATACCGGCATGAAGTAGAAGTCTAAAAACTTCAGCGTTTCGTCTGGTGAGTGCAGGTAACTGGTGGCCCACCCCCCTCCCTAATTCTGGGGAGGGGTCACTCTAAGGAAGGCGACACATCTGCTAAGCCTCTGGTATTGCGGGTGTTCATGGGTAGCGGTAATCACTTACCGTCACTCCCTGTCATTCCTTCCTTTCATCACTCTCACTCATCTCTGCGTTCTGTTCCCAACTTACATTCCGTTTCCCACATTCGGCCGTCCTGATACAATGACTGTCCTCAGGCATTCCTCAGCATTCATGATGTTTCAAGTCTTTCAGTACAATACATCACACACACATTCCACATTCCTTCAGTCATACTTTACAAACATTATCTTAATTATTAAAAAAACAAAAATAAACATAAGCCATCTTAAAAACAAAAGAAAAAACAATCTTAAAAACAAAAAGAAAACATCTTAAAAAAACAAAACATCTTTCGAAGTTAGTTACAAATTTCTATACTCAGTATTTAGTTATGCCTTTTATTTTTACATTTTAAATACATTACTCCAGTTAAAACCATGATAACAAAGTAACATACAAGATAAACATATAGCATAGAAAAAAAATAATAAAAATTTAAATGAAACAATGCATTCATCATCTATCATTCTTCACCAAATTATACTTACCAAGTTTCTTGCATTAAGAACTCTCTTCACCTTCTGTTGGCCAACGCTTCATACAATCTGCTGAGCTAGATGTTCTTATAGGCCCCTCAGTAGCACTATCATTTTTTTGTAGATCATAGCAATCATTCTTTCTAACCTTTATCACTTTGTAAGGTGTGATATTTAGGTTTCAGTTTAAGTCCTGAACCAAATTGTGTATCTTTTATAGCCACAATTTCTCCAACTTGGTATTGTGAATGTCCTTTTCTTTTTCTATTAAAGCTATTTGCATTCTCTTCTTGAACTCTGAGAATCTGTTCTTTGGCCTGTTTTCTGAGATCCTTTCTATTTTCATTGAACACTTGTATGTACTCTTCCTGTAGTAACTCTTGTATCTTCTTGTCTTCTTTTACTTGTATTTTTGCACCTACAAGTAGTTCACAAGGTGTACAGTTGATGCTTCTTTGAAAGGTACTATTAATGGCTGTTTGCACTCGACTAATGTGTTTGTACCAAAGGCCAGAGTTCTCTATAAACGACTTCGTAAGTAATGGAATTAATATTCTGTGTATTCTCTCGACTTGTCCATTGCCTTGTGGAACACCCGTCGTAATAGTCACATGATGAATGTTCTCCTCCTTACAGTAATCTTGAAACTCATGACTAGTGAATGCAGTTGTCAGTGATTATTCGTCGAGGGTTTCCGATCAAAATCAAACTTAGACTTCAATAAATGTTTATTGATCCATACTAACAACATTAATTAAAATATGAAAACAAATGTAGTTTCTTAATTGTATGTTGCGTCTAACATCAAACATGGTTGCAGCATCGAATAACCCACGGCTAGTTTGTCAATACAACATCCCTTTTAAGCCAATGTTAAAATAATACTTTTACATTAGAAATATTATTAAAAGTACCATTTTAATAAATAGGCCGAATATTAATTTAAATTAAATGTTTCACTATTAATTTATAAAAATATCTATTAAAACTTAGTAAACTATAATTGACCGTTTAACTTGAACACTGAACATCTTTCAAAACAACGTCTCTTTTAAAACCAATGTTAAGATAGTATTATTATATAAGAAATCTTATTACAAATACTGTTTTTATAAATAGCCTCAGTATATTAAAAACAATGGATTTATAATTATCAATTAAAACTATGTGAACATTAATTAACGCAATAGCTATGAACACTGAAAAATTAGACAAAACAATATCTCTTTTTAGGCTTATGTTAAAATACCATTGGACACATGGCCATAAATGGCCTTAGTTACATTTGGATTGAATAATTAAGTATGAATTTGTAATTATATCTCAAGGCTCTGTTAACATTAATTAACCCAACAATACATACGTAGAAACATACATTGATAGGTTGAAAATCACATTCATTGCACCGATGTCTCATGAGTAAGTAGCAAACTCACTTGTGTTATGGAATAAGAAACAACGAATGGGCCACAAATACCCAGTCCTGAGACATGTAGAAAAGTAGATTTACTCTTTAACATTTTCCTTTAGTCTATATGCCCCAAGGAATAATATCATCATAGATGCCCCAAGGAATAATACCCGTCCTAAGTACAATTGTTAGGTTAGGTTATGTTAGGTTAGCTTGCGAGGTGTCTGGTAGTGCGATCGCCAATCTGCCTGCCAAGCGTGGCGATTACGGCACGCGAGAGGCCTATGTCCAGCAGTGGACTACTGCAAGCTGTTGTGTGTGTACGTTATATAAGTATAATGTATAAGTCGAAAGTAACATAAGCTTTTGTCGGTGCAGCATCTAAGTAAGTAAGCTTAGTTGTGTAACAGCCTTCGACTAAATGCTGCCCCTGCGGCTCTTCTCGCGGTTTTGTAGTTAACGCGAAACCCTAATTATTGTTTCTAAAATAATGCTAGCCTTAGTTGCACCTTACAACATCAGCTACCGCCAGTGAAAGTTCCGTCAAAATCGGTCCAGACGTTTCAGGTGTCTGTCCATTTGTTCCGGCTAATCTTTGAGACGGCCAGACCGATTTCTACGGGATTTACACTGGCAGAAAGCTGATTTTTTTGTGGCGTAACGTGGGATCGTAGGCTACTTTTATTTTAGAAACATATTCACATATATTCCTCCAATACAGAGGTAGACAGAAGTCTAGACGATTAAATCCTTCCGACCCACCTTTCACCGAAGATTTTGGGACAACGTAACAGGTAGCGACGAGCTTATCGTTGTTTTGCGTAGATTGTTAAAGAAATAAAACAGTTAAAACATGTCAGTTTCATTTATTATAAAAATATAACACAATACAACAAATTATTAGTAAATTTCTTAGTTCGGAAAGGACATAGTTTTAATTAGAGTTTCAGCTCAATTTCAATATCGCATCGCATCGTTCGTGACTAGATCCAGGGCTCCCAATTGGACCTGGTGACGCCGAGGACGTGGGGGTCCGTGAAGTGGCGCAGCAGCTCGGATACCTGGCGAGGAACGTGCAATTATCTTAACGTTTTAAATGTTTATATATCATTTAGAATATTAATTATGTCATGGTTAGGAACTAGATATCAGTTACCTAACAAAGTGCTCTGATATATCCTGTTATTCACATCCATTCACATCTTTACGAGTATATTATCTTAACCGGTGTTAGGAGCTAGCCCAAAAATGAGCTTATCCTGCAAGTGATACTGATATCACAGAACGGGCTCTACCGATTTCAGTGATACTATTCATTGTGTTATAGTGCTACGAACGCGGTTAGTATGAGTATATACATAAAACAGCCTATGAATGTCCATTTCAGGATTGATTCTACAGGCTTCTCACGATCATTCAGGCGGATTGTCGATCGCTTTGTCACCAGTTTGCTCATTTTAATCTGGTATTTTTCGAGATAGGTAGGGTAGGTAGGGCTCTCCCTCTGTCGCCTCTCGAGACACTCACGGACAGAGAGGATTCGTATGCACATGTAAATCATCAACCCCTAGCTTCGAAGGCGGGGTCGCTAGCAACTAAGCTACGGGGTCAGTTTGTGACCTGCTCCTCCACGCTGCGTCACGATAGCCAATCTTTAATCTTGAAACTACTTGAATTTGTTATAAGTTTAAATCCTAGAAACTTCTAACTCTGCCCTCACTGTACATCTTACAAGTAGCTACTTATCTCTGTGTTAATAATGTTAATGTTGAAAGATACACGAAAACGCATAATAAGTATGAGATTGCGATATCTATATGTACACTGGTGTGCATGTGATAATGTTAGTAAAATGAGTGTAATTTGCGTATATGACAGGTCATATTCAATAATAAAATACTAAAAAGTATAAAACATCAAAATCTCAATATATTTAAACAGAAACATACATCTAAAGATGGTAGACCAATCGATAAATGTTGTCATTCAATAAATGACCTTTCATTTAACAAAGTGTAATTGCAATATCTCATGTGACATGTACTTTATCATGATCATCGTCATCATAACAGTCTAACAGAAGTCTACTGCTGAACATACGCCTCTCTAAGGATCGCCACATAGAAAGGTCCTGTGTCATTTGCACCCATCGAATTCCCGCAATGTTCTGCAGGTCCTCGCAGCATCTTGCGGGAGACATTCTAATACAGACAGTTGTATAATCATTGACTAAGAAAGATATATTAATTAATAATAATACAAAATTAAATAAGTAAAGAATTCATTAATTAATTTAAAGAATTCATTAGTTAATTTATAATATACTTAATATAATATACTTTATAGAAATATGTATATATATCAACAAAAATCTCAAAAATTGAAATCAAAATTGCTATATACTCTTTCAAGGTGTGTAAATATTTTTAAGAACTTCAAATGGGAATTTTATATTCTTTTCTCCAATGTATGTACATATACAAGCAAATAAATAAATAAATACGTTAATATGACACCTAGAACTGAGGTGATCGTGCCCGACTAATGTCTAGAAAAGAGTTAATATTGTATTTCCAACATTATAAAAATTTCTTTCGCCTGTTTTATCTCCGCTAGAGATAGACTCTGTGTCGATAGACGAATTTAAATTCTCATTCCAATGAATAAATACACAAATACTGTTGTCAAGGGTCAGACAAATCAAAATCAAACTTAGACTTCAAAAAATGTTTATTGATCCATACTAATAACATTAATTAAAATATGAAAACAAATGTAGTTTTTTAATTGTATGTTGCGTCTAACATCAAACATGGTTGCAGCATCGAATAACCCCCGGCTAGTTTGTCAATACAACATCCCTTTTAAGCCAATGTTAAAATAATACTTTTACATTAGAAATATTATTAAAAGTACCATTTTTATAAATAGGTTGAATATTAATTTAAATTAAATGTTTCACTATTAATTTATACAATTATCTATTAAAACTTAGTAAACTATAATTGACCGTTTAACTTGAACACTGAGCATCTTTCAAAACAACGTCCCTTTTAAAACCAATGTCAAGATAGTATTATTATATAAGAAATCTTATTACAAATACTGTTTTTATACATAGCCTCAGTATATTAAAATTAAATATTAAAAACAATGGATTTATAATTATCCATTAAAACTATGTAAACATTAATTAACGCAATAGCTATGAACACTGAAAAATTAGACAAAACAATATCTCTTTTTAGGCTTATGTTGAAATACCATTGGACACATGGCCATAAATGGCCTTAGTTACATTTGGATTGAATAATTAAGTATGAATTTGTAATTATATCTCAAGGCTCTGTTAACATTAATTAACCCAACAATACATACGTAGAATCATACATTGATAGGCTGAAAATCACATACATTGCGCCGATGTCTCATGCGTAAGTAGCAAACTCACTTGTGTTATGGAATAAGAAACAACGAATGGGCCACAAATACCCAGTCCCGAGACATGTAGAAAAAGTAGATTTACTCTTTAACATTTTCCCTTTAGTCTATATGCCCCAAGGAATAATACCCGTCCTAAGTACAAATGTTAGGTTAGGTTATGTTAGGTTAGGTTGCGAGGTGTCTGGTAGTGCGATCGCCAATCTGCCTGCCAAGTGTTGCGATTACGGCACGCGAGAGGCCTATGTCCAGCAGTGGACTACTGCAAGCTGTTATGTGTGTACGTTATATAAGTGTAATGTATAAGTCGAAAGTAACATAAGCTTTTGTCGGTGCAGCATCTAAGTAAGTAAGCTTAGTTGTGTAACAGCCTTCGACTAAATGCTGCCCCCTGCGGCTCTTCTCGCGGTTTTGTAGTAAACGCGAAACCCTAATTATTGTTTCTAAAACGTACGCGCTGGAGGAGGAGAAAGTCCTCCGCGCTGTCATTAGGGGTATACCCAAAGAGGTAGATACCCAACAGTCCATGATGACCTTGTTAAGCAAGGTCTGCCTGTCTGAGCAGTGCACAGGATGCGCAACATGCGCACCCGAGCTCCCCCTACAATCTGGTGCTGGTCCATCTTGACCGCACCAACGAGGCGCAGCTGATCTTCAAGATCAAGTCTGCCGCCCATGTGCACGGCATACGCGTGGAGGCCCTGAGGAAGCGCACTTCCCGGGTCAGTGCCACCAGTGCCAACTATACGGGCATTCCGCAAGGAACTGCCACTCACGCCCTAGGTTCGTCAAGTGCCTAGAGGACCACGCCACAGCGGACTGTCCCAGGCCCAAGCCTACGGACATTCCCCCGGCGTGCGTCCTGTGCGGAGGCGAAGGTCACCCTGCGAATTATCGCGGATGTCCCAACGCGCCGCACGACAAGAGACGCAGAGGGGGAAAGAGGAACAAAAGGGGCGCACCCACTAGGGCTCCCGCCTCCACCTCTCCCCCCGCGAAAAGCGCTAAAAAGGCGAATGCCTTGGTCCCGGCTCCGCCCCCCAAAAGGCCAAAAGAACTCTGGCCTTTGGTACAAACACATTAGTCGAGTGCAAACAGCCATTAATAGTACCTTTCAAAGAAGCATCAACTGTTGTACACCTTGTGAACTACTTGTAGGTGCAAAAATGCGAGTAAAAGAAGACATGAAGATACAAGAGTTACTACAGGAAGAGTACATACAAGTGTTCAATGAAAATAGAGAGGATCTCAGAAAACAGGCCAAAGAACAGATTCTCAGAGTTCAAGAAGAGAATGCAAAAGCTTTAATAGAAAAAGATAAGGACATTCACCATACAAAGTTGGAGACATTGTGGCTATAAAACTTACACAATTTGGTTCAGGACTTAAACTAAAACCTAAATATCTAGGATCTTACAAGGTGATAATCGCTAACCAAACAAAATGGAATGATCGCTATGATCTGCAAAAAAATGATAGTGCTACTGAGGGGCCTATAAGAACATCTAGCTCAGCAGATTGTATGAAGCGTTGGCCAACAGAAGGTGAAGAGAGTTCTTAATGTAAGAAACATGGTATAATTTGGTGAAGAATGATAGATGATGAATGCATTGTTTCATTTACATTTTTATTATTTTTTTTTCTATGCTATATGTTTATCTAGTATGTTACTTTGTTACCGTGGTTTTAACTGGAGTAAATAGATAGTGTATTTAAAATGTAAAAATAAAAGGCATAACTAAATACTGAGTATAGAAATTTGTAACTAACTTCGAAAGATGTTTTGTTTTTTTAAGATGTTTTCTTTTTGTTTTTAAGATTGTTTTTTCTTTTGTTTTTAAGATGGCTTATGTTTTTTTTTAATAATTAAGATAATGTTTGTAAAGTATGACTGAAGGAATGTGGAATGTGTGTGTGATGTATTGTACTGAAAGACTTGAAACATCATGAATGCTGAGGAATGCCTGAGGACAGTCATTGTATCAGGACGGCCGAATGTGGGAAACGGAATGTAAGTTGGGAACAGAACGCAGGGATGAGTGAGAGTGATGAAAGGGAAGGAATGACGGAGTGATGGTAAGTGATTACCGCTGCCCATGAACACCCGCAATACCAGAGGCTTAGCAGATGTGTTGACTCCCTTAGAGTGCCCCCCTTCCCCAGAATTAGAGGGAGGTGTGGGCCACCGGTTACCTGCACTCACCAGACGAAACGCAGAAGTTTGTTAGACTTCTACTTCACGCCGGTATTCTGCGAGGTCGCGGTACCTCCCCGGTCGAGCCGGCCCATTCATGCAACAACAAAAGCTGATGCGTGGCTTTACCACTGTTAAAAGTGCGGATCGAAATAATTAAATTTTCTAGATCTCTGACTATTTCCTTGAAGGAAAATGTGTGTAGTTATAAAAAACTTTTATCAAGTTAGATTAGAATGTATAGAATTTTAATCACCGTTCATTGTTATCTAGAGAGCTTCGCTAATATTCTATCTCGTTCCAAGATTAATCTGGGTTCTTTCAGTTTAAGTTAATTCATTTAGTTAGTCCGCCTCAATCTTTTCTAAAGAGATGTAATTAAGAAAATACGGAGACAATGTTACAGTTTAATACTCCATTTCTAATTAATGGCTGATATTAATTAGAAATGGAGTATTAATTTCCTATATTGGATTTGACAATATTTTTAAATTATCTTGCAATTTACCATACTGGGGTAGACAGAGGTCTAGACAGTTATGTCCTTTGTCCCACCTTTCACCTAATACAATTAGACAGTGCGACAGGTGGAGAACCTGTCGCCGTCCTAATTTCCAAGCCAACGATGTTAATCCTACATAAGTTTTGAAAAAGTAATTGGTACGAGCCTACCACCTGGAGATCGAACTCTTGACTCGAATTCAGACGTTATCACACCTCCGCTATTAGGACTTTTTAACATTTTTAAATTTTAATCAACAGTCAATGTAGTCTTGTATTGCATTGTAAAGGAAAAGCCTTAAAATGCAATTGGCTGCCGGCAGATTATAGGTTAATCATCTTGAAAAGTACCAGATCAAATTCAGCAGACCGGCTACGGATAGTAGTCATGTCTCAGGGCAGGTTATATTGTTAATTTATTTCAAACTAGCTACGCCCTGAAGCTTAAAAATAGCTTTATTATGTAACTACCGGATACATTTACTTTTATATACATTTCGTGAAAAGCTGTTAATTTGGTATAACAAACAGACACTTCAATTTTATGTAAATGTATAGATTTTAACAATAAGTCAGAAGGTCACGTCACGTGCAGCCAGTGCAACTGATTTCAATTACTCGATATCCGCAATCAGGCACATTCTGCTTCGTTTTATTTTCATCCGACCGATTGTGCTACGTGGACATTTTGATATTTAAATTTTTTCAAGCTGATAAATTTTTTAATAACAAAGAAGAAAATAAATATTAAATGTAGAATAAATAGATAGGGATAACAAATATCGAGAAGGAGGATGAAGAACAGGAAAAGCTCTGGTGAAAATGGTGGCAATCTTTAGTAAAATAATAGTCACTATAGCTGAGAGGTTGCGTGATCGATTTTCGAGTCAAGAGACCCGAGTCGATCTCCAGTTCATACTGATCATGGTCATGGTACTCTCCATGATCATGATACTCATCAAAATGTATGTACGATTTTATCGTTTACATAAAGATGGCGACAGGCACAGCATTGGTCACGTTGTCCCAAAATGTCTTCAGTGGAAAGTGGGACGAAAGGACTTAATTGTCTGGACGTCTATCTGCCCCAATATTGAAAATAGCGTGTAGATATTTTTTTTGTTATTGTACATTATCCAAGTAATATTGTAAAAGCCGAAGTTTGTATTAAGGCGTTGTTATGAAATTCCGCCCAGATGGCTACAGTCTCACTACCTGTACCTGTGTTCCTAAGTTCCGGTGACATTACAGAAATTAAAAAAAAAAAGGATTGGATTCGCAGTAGGTAGGTCACCAATGATATTTTTTTTTCAAATGTAAAATACGATTTAAGCCGTTGGTACGATTTAATTTTCTGAGGACTGGCCGTTTTGCCTTGTTGTTTCCGATTCCTTAACACAAGTGCTTAAGCTGCTTACTTTGGAATCAGAGGAATGTATGTTGTCACTATCTATGTGTGGATTTATTTAATTTATTTACTCTGGCTACCTTGTCAGCTATGGGATGAGGGAAGGGCGCATGAATATATTTATTCGTTTATTATTATTTACTAACTTCACTGTTTACTTGAGTTTTTTTTACTGATACGCAATTTTTCATTGATTTTAAAGCATGTGATTTATACCGCAGTGGTCGCGGGTTCGAATCCCGCTCGTGTCAGTTGAAATTTTAAAATCATTTTTGCTCTTTAATTTAATAACATAAAGTTAAGCAGAAATTATATGCTCTAAAAATTTTAACGTTTTATTTTATTTAACTGACACTTATAATCACATTTTTTAAAGTAAATAAATAAATATGGATAACATCACTGGTACAACATACATTGCACTGATCCCGAGGTAAGTACCTTAAGCACTTGTGTTATGAAATCGGAAACAACGAAGGTACGACAAACACTAAGACCCGTGAAAATGTAGAAAAAGATTTTTCTACATTGAGCCGACCGGGAATCGAACTCGGATGCTTACGCATAATCACGCATTTCTCAAAACAAGGGAAGCCAATGCGACAACTTAGTCCTTTACACAAATACTTCAGCTTAGTTTCAAGTCGAATATGATTTTTGTTTAAAGGTGACTGGCCTCATGGCCAGTCACCTTTAAACAAAAATCAAATCATCAATCAAAATCAAAATCAAATCATCAATGATGTATTGTACTGAAAGACTTGAAACATCATGAATGCTGAGGAATGCCTGAGGACAGTCATTGTATCAGGACGGCCGAATGTGGGAAACGGAATGTAAGTTGGGAACAGAACGCAGAGATGAGTGAGAGTGATGAAAGGGAAGGAATGACAGGGAGTGACGGTAAGTGATTACCGCTACCCATGAACACCCGCAATACCAGAGGCTTAGCAGATGTGTCGCCTCCTGAGTGACCCCTCCCCAGAATTAGAGGGGTGGGTTACCAGTTACCTGCACTCACCAGACGAAACACTGAAGTTTTTAGACTTCTACTTCATGCCGGTATTCTGTGTGGTCGTGGTACTTCCCCGGTCAAGCTGGCCCATTCATGCAACAAAAGCTGATGCGTGGCTCTATCACTGTTAAAAGTGTGGACCGAAATAATTAAATTTTCTAGATCTCAGACTATTTCCTTGAAGGAAAATGCGTGTAGTTATAAAAAAAATTTATGAAGTTAGATTAGAATGTATAGAATTTTAATCACCGTTCATTGTTATCTAGAGAGCTTCGCTAATATTCTATCTCGTTCCAAGATTAATCTGGGTTCTTTCAGTTTAAGTTAATTCACATCAATGACAATGTTACAGTTTTAATCAGCCATTAATTAGAAATGGAGTATTAATTTCCTATATTAGATTTGACAATATTTTTTTTAAATTATCTTTCAATTTACCATACTGGGGTAGACAGAGGTCTAAACAGTTAGGTCCTTTTGTCCCACCTTTCACCTAATACAATTTGGGACAGTGCGTCAGGTGGAGAACCTGTCGCCGTCTTAATTTCCAAGCCAACGATGTTAATTCTACATAAGTTTTGAAAAAGTAATTGGTACGAGCCTACCACCTGGTGATCGAACTCTTCACTGAATTCAGACTTTTTAACTTTTTAACATATTTTAATTTTTAAATTTTAATCAACAGTCTTGTATTGCATTGTAAAGGAAAAAGCCTTAAAATGCAATTGGCTGCCGGCAGATTATAGGTTAATCATCTTGAAAAGTACCAGATCAAATTCAGCAGACCGGCGACGGATAGTAGTCATGTCTCAGGGCAGGTTATATTGTTAATTTATTTCAAACTAGCTACGCCCTGAAGCTTAAAAATAGCTTTATTATGTAACTACCGGATACATTTACTTTTATATACATTTCGTGAAAAGCTGTTAATTTGGTATAACAAACAGACACTTCAATTTTATGTAAATGTATAGATTTTAACAATAAGTCAGAAGGTCACGTCACGTGCAGCCAGTGCAACCGATTTCAATTACTCGATATCCGCAATCAGGCACATTCTGCTTCGTTTTATTTTCATCCGACCGATTGTGCTACGTGGACATTTTGATATTTAAATTTTTTCAAGCTGATAAATTTTTTTAATAACAAAGAAGAAAATAAATAAATATTAAATATAGAATAAATAGATAGGGATAACAAATACCGAGAAGGAGGATGAAGAACAGGAAAAGTTCTGGTGAAAAAGGTGGCAATCTTCTGGGGAGGCCTATATTTAGCAAAATAATAGTCACTATAGCTGAGAGGTTGCGTGATCGATTTTCGAGTCAAGAGACCCGAGTCGATCTCCAGTTCATACTGATCATGGTCATGGTACTCATCAAAATTTATGTACGATTTTATCGTTTACATAAAGATGGCGACAGGCTCAGCATTGGTCACGTTGTCCCAAAAATGTCTTTGGTGGAAGGTGGGACGAAAGGACTTAATTGTCTGGACGTTCATCTGCCCCAATATTGAAAATAGCGTGTAGATATTTTTTGTTATTGTACATTATCCAAGTAATATTGTAAAAGCCGAAGTTTGTATTAAGGCGTTGTTATGAAATTCCGCCCAAATGGCTACAGTCTCACTACCTGTATTGGTGTTCCTAAGTTCCGGTGACATTACAAAATTAAAAAAAAAAGTTGGATTCGCAGTAGGTAGGTCACTAATGATATTTTTTTTCAAAAGTAAAGTACGATTTAAGCCGTTGGTACGATTTAATTGTCTGAGGTCTGGCCGTGTTGCCTTGTTGTTTCCGATTCCTTAACACAAGTGCTTAAGCTGCTTACTTTGGAATCAGAGGAACATATGTTGTCACTATCTATGTGTGGATTTATTTATTTTATTTACTCTGGCTACCCTGTCAGCTATGGATGAGGAAGGGCGCATGAATATATTTATTCATTTATTATTATTTACTAACTTCACTGTTTACTTGAGTTTTTTTACTAATACGCAATTTTTCATTGATTTTAAAGCATGTGATTTATACCGCAGTGGTCGCGGGTTCGAATCCCGCTCGGTCAGTTGAAATTTTAAAGTCATTTTTTCTCTTTAATTTAATAACATAATGTTAAGCAGAAATTATATGCTCTAAAATTGCTGTGTAATAATGTGTAACAACCATATGGAGGTGAAACAAACATATGGAGGGAAATTAACTGCAATTTTTGAGTGACGAGTTACGAGCTTTCGATTTTGATGTTTTATTTTATTTAACTGACACTTATTATAAGACATTAATCACATTTTTTTAAAATAAATTAATAAATATGGATAACATCACTGGTACAACATACATTGCACTGATCCCGAGGTAAGTACCTTAAGCATTTGTGTTATGAAATCGGAAACAACGAAGGTACGACAAATACTAAGACCCGTGAAAATGTAGAAAAAGATTTTTCTACATTGAGCCGACCGAGAATCGAACCCGGATGCTTGCGCATCATCACGCATTTCCCAAAACAAGGGAAGCCAACGCGACAACTTAGTCCTTTACACAAACACTTCAGCTTAGTTTCAAGCCGGATATTATTTTTGTTTAAAGGTGACTGGCGATGAGTCTGTAGTACTAAAGTTTTTGGAAAAACTGCGAGACTTCTTACTGGGGATCGAACTAGTCTTTGGACTAGGATTTCGAATTATTTAATTTACTTTTTTTTTAATTTTACAAAGAATTTGTTTTACTAGATTAAATTCCATATAAAGATATCAGAAAGTATTATTATTTAAAAACTTTGCCTCTGTTCGAACTGAACTTTGATGTCTACAAATGGGAATACGTAGCGGCAATAAAACATCACGTCCGGCTGCGTGTCCGACAAACAACAAAACATTACAGCTATTGTTTCTTTTCCCGGAAGACACAGATCCTTTAAAGGATAACAAGAATACTTACACTTTATAGACTTAGTTAGAAACATGAACAATAACTTTTATTTTATTATTTATCTTCACGCATGACATATCTTGTCGTGAGGCGCGACTATGTACCACCACCTTTTCTTCTCGTGGGTGTCGTAAGAGGCGACTAAGGAAAAGCTTCAAAATGTCATCCTTCTTCTTCTTCTTTACAGCCTATAAAGAGTTGCTGCTGAATATAGCCTTCTGTCAAAGATTACTTCAAAATCACATTTTCAATCGATAAATGGCGGGACGAACGTCTCGAAATATGTTCCCTGGCTATCCCATCAGGGATTGTTTATGAAGAAAAGTCAGTACATTTAGAGTATTCACAAAAATGTTATTCTCTTCCTCTATGACGGGAATAACGAAAGTGGACGAAGCGAAACAAGTATTTAAGGATCGTAGCAACTAGAAAGAAGTGGTATTTGCCTACACCTAGGGAAAGAGGCGTGATTGTATGATGATGATGACAAAAAAGTTTTCACGTCACAATAAATAAATATCTTCACGCAATTCCCAATACAGGGGTAGACAGAGGTCGAGTCTAGACAATTGAGTCCCTTCGACCCACCTTCCACCGAAGATATTTATTAATAAACATAATAACATATGGCAGTATCACTGTTTTAAACTACACTCTTTTAATAATAAAAACAATATACTGTTCTTTCTTTTTTGTCATTTAATACTTCTTTCCCCTCCTGTTCTCGCTTACCCTAAAATATTGCCACAAATAAAGATCCTACCACCGCCATTGACTGCCCGCAATACTGTGCAGGTCATCCCAAAATCATTTTACTACTATTTATAAATATTTTTTAGTCAATTGTGTTTTTGAGGAAAATAAATGCTGAAGTTTAAAAAAGATAGTTGAGAGTTATGAACATTTGCCAAAGTCATTGTCTAATGTAAAACCACGTGAGTACGTCGGAGAAGGGTTACGTCAAATAAATTAACGTTACTCCGTGCACCCAATGTCGCGGTGTAAGCGTTTTTTTTATAGAAAAGGGAGGCAAACGAGCAGGTGGCTTACGTGATGGTAAGTGATTACCGCCGCCCATGCTCACCTGCAATACCACAGTCATAGCAGATGAGTTGCCTGCCTTTGAGGGAGGTATAGGCTCTTTTCTTGAAGGTCTCTAAGTTGTATTGGTCCCGAAAAACCTACGATAGACGATAGAACATTCCATAAAGTGCAAGTGAGTCGCAGAAAATTCCGCGAAAAACGCATTGTGGTGGAATGCCAAGCATCAAGATGGTGGTGATGGAATTTTTGACTATGCCGTAAGGTACGATGGTGAAATTCAGCGGATGGGATTAATTCGAACAATTCCTCGGAGCACGCCCCGTAGTACATCTTGTAAAAAATGCAAAGAGATGCAACATCTCTTCGCAAAGCTAGGGGATCTAGCCGATCAGACAGATCTTGTTCGTCGACGATTCGAACCGCTCGTCGTTGGATACTGTCAAATGGAAGGAGCTGACTCTGATGGCTTGAATAAACTTGAAACAGGCCAAGTTTTATAACAAAGCAAAAATTCATGTTTAAACTTTTGATTACGTTACTGTTATACTGCGATGTACCTGTACTATACGTGACCTTTATTAGAAATAACAAAAATTCACTAATTTCATCTCATCAATGCTTGTAATTAGTTGTAACCTAACTTCTCATACTTGGGTAAACAGAGGTCTAGACAATGAAGTGCTCATCGAATACATTATTTCGGATATCGTAACAGTTGATGAACCTGCCGCAATTTTACGTTAATGTCTTCGATATAAATCGTTTATGCTGTGATAAAAGTTTTGAAAAAAGCCATTGCTACGTGCTGGGATATCAGACTCGGGTCTCTTGACTCGAATCGCTATCACCAAACCACTCCGTCATCGAAACTTTGAGAATAATATTGTACAATTCAAGGTTCAGAAACAAATGGCATATGTTACTTGTTCCGTAGAGTAGTAAATCACCACGCTCTCTCCCACATATGCCTGCATTAATTGTATAACATTCCCCGCCGCATACACAGGCACTACACTAGACTCCAGGTAGCATACACCATCACCCATGATACCGCGACACGTGTTTCGTCTCTAAACAAGGCATCCTCAAGCGATAAGACTCACGACGTTCCACCTCTGAGATGACTCTGGTCCGGTCTTTAAGGTTCTGCAGAGATCTTACAACGTTGGTAATCACTTCAGGTGACGCACGATTATCTTGCTGTGTAAGAGATAAATAAGAAAATTCTTTAACAGAAATATCTTCATGCTATTCCCAATACTGGGATAGATACAAATAAAGACTATTAAGTCACTTCGACCCACTGTCCACCTGTAATAGTTTCAAAATGTGACGGTGGTGAGCCTGGCGCTGTCTTTAAGTCCAGGCTGACGATGAAAATCGTACATAAGTTTTTAAAAAACACATTGGTACGAGTCTAAAATAAGGTTGGTGAAGCGGATTCTATCACGCTGGGAAATACCGAGCTTACTTCTTTCCATGTCACGTTGAGCTATTTGAACTTCTTTATATGGACAGCAGTGAAAGATTCTCTGTATTTAAAATTAAATAATTTTCGGATTTTATCGCGTCTTTAATTAGTTTTTACAAACAATTTTTATTTCCCGACGTTTTGGATGTCGACGTCTATGTTTAACATCAGCTTTGTGTTTTTTTTTATAAAAA
The DNA here is from genome assembly GCA_029286605.1 of Sericinus montela. Taxonomy (NCBI): domain Eukaryota; kingdom Metazoa; phylum Arthropoda; class Insecta; order Lepidoptera; family Papilionidae; genus Sericinus; species Sericinus montela. The sequence goes on from JAGSMR010000588.1 coordinate 29,726, forward strand.
CTCGCGTTAAAGAACACATAGTGATGTTAAACATAGACGCTCAAGGAAGTCTGCAGTCTGTGATCACATACTAGATGGGCCCTACCATTATATCAGATTTGACAAGCAAATGTGTGTAGTATTCGCGAAAATACAAGAAATTAGATTCTCTGTAGTTTTACAAGTGAAAATATTTAGCATCAGAAATTTCTTGGAGACTCCGTTAAGATAAATAATTAATTTGAAAGAGGTATGCAACAATTGTCACACTTCGCGATCTATTCTCTGTAGCTACCCCTTAAGGATCTAAGCGTGAACATATTTACTAATTTAATTTATTAAAAAAAAACGTTAACAAAGGACTTCTTCTTTTTCAAATGATGTAATATTTTTCGCACTCCACAAAGCTTTTGAATTTCAATCAATCATTTACAAGTACCTCGCAACAAAGATAGTAAAATATCCCACAATTCGTTGATGCTTGTAATACCAGCGACTTTAAGTAAGTTCAAGTAAAGATAACGAGGCCTTCAACTTTGTCTCACTCGGCTACCGTTAGCTAGAGTTAAGCTCAAGAGCGCTTCATTTTCAATGCTGGGGTGGAAAGAGGTTCAGGCAATTAAGTTCTTTCCGCTCATCCTTGGTATTGAAATTGAAATTTCCAATGATAGTGTAAATACTTCGTACATACATATGTCTTCTCATACGTATAACATAAAAGAAAGAAAGAAACATTTATTTTAGAACTTAAAATTAAATATAAAAGTGAAAAAAAAAAACTGAAATATGTACTGTAAATTAAATACGATCGCCATTTTGCAGAAGTGCAATGTGCCAAAATAGGAAAGCCACTGAGGTATATAGCTGGGATGAAACCTGCACTGACAGGTTCATGCCAGCCCTGATTTTCAGTGGCCCCTTATAATACATAAATATACATTCTATACACATAATATAAATTAAACTTTATACATTTCAATTATCTTCACGCATTTCCTAATAGTCTAGGCAATATAATCCTTCCGACTCGTATATCACCGGTCTTTACGTCCAAGCCAAAGATATATATCGTAAATAAGTTTGCAAAAAACTCACTACCCCCTGGGAATCGAACTCATATCTCTTCACTCTAATTCCCGTCACCAAGCCACTCGGCAATAATAACTTAAGCATACATCTGCTACTAGTTAAATATACATTTCATAACCGTCGTATAAACTTGCGAACTCCAGTTCAGTGATAATTTATGTGCTCGTAAATTCTAACATTTAATAACCTTGTAAGGATTTCGTGACATTTCACATTTTTTGTTTCATGTGAAAGGTAGAAGCCATTTTATATCGTCGGCGTACACTCACACACATACAAAATAAGGAGAGAATCGCTGAAATACCAAAACATGTCTATTTTCTTTCTTTAATTCAAAATTAATAAGTGACAACCTTCGTGGACGAGTGGCGTACAATCAGTAATCGTGATGTCGCCAGCTCTGAGGTCCCAGGTTCCATTCTCAAACGGGGCAATGTTTATATTATAAGTAAAAATAAATATGTAAATGGATTTTTAAGTTAATTAATGAACTATATCTATTAGTATGTTATGACCAAGCTGTAATACTTGTTCAAAGAAAATATTGTGATATTAAAAATAACATCACGAGGTTTCAGGATTCAAACCATCAAACGATTTATTTTCACTAAAAAAACCCTCATTATAATTATCACAAATGATGGTCACAAAATTTACTTTACCAAAATATATTTTGAAATATGAAATACGAAAGAACATCCCAGTCCTCTGCTAAATATAGTCCTCTTCCGTAAGTTTTGCCATAATCGCCACACTCGGCTTCAGATCGCAGTACCAGACACTGCGCACCTTAGATGCTGCTTCCCGTAACCAAAGTAACAAAAAGTTGATTCTCGGACGGGACAATGTAGAAACCATTTCATCAAACATAAGACTGAATGTAACTCATCATTTGTCAACACAAACATCCCTTTTAAGTTTAACGCCGTTAAAATAATATTTTTACATTAGAAATATTATTAAAAGTACCATTTTATAAATAGGCCGAATATTAATTTAAATTAAATGTTTCACTATTAATTTATACAATTATTCATTAAAACTTAGTAAACTATAATTGACCGTTTAACTTGAACACTGAACATCTTTCAAAACAACGTCCCTTTTAAAACCAATGTTAAGATAGTATTATTATATAAGAAATCTTATTACAAATACTGTTTTTATAAATAGCCTCAGTATATTAAAATTAAATATTAAAAACAATGGATTTATCCATTAAAAACTATGTAAACATTAATTAACGCAATAGCTATGAACACTGAAAAATTAGACAAAACAATATCTCTTTAGGGCTATATAAAATACTATTGACACATGGCCATAAATGGCCTTAGTTACATTTGGATTGCATAATTAAGTATGAATTTGTAATTATATCTCAAGGCTCTCTTAACATCAATTAACCCAACAATACATACGTAGAAACATACATTGATAGGTTGAAAATCACATACATTGCACCGGTGTCTCATGCGTAAGTAGCAACCCACTTGTGTTATGGAATAAGAAACAACGAATGGGCCACAAATACCCAGTCCTGAGACATGTAGAAAGTAGATTTACTCTTTAACATTTTCCTTTAGTCTATATGCCCCAAGGAATAATACCTGGCCTAAGTATGCAAACAAGAAGAAGTTATGTTAGGTTAGGTTGCGAGGTGTCTGGTAGTGCGATCGCCAATCTGCCTGCCAAGCGTGGCGATTACGGCACGCGAGAGGCCTATGTCCAGCAGTGGACTACTGCAAGCCGTTATGTGTGTACGTTATATAAGTGTAATGTATAAGTCGAAAGTAACATAAGCTTTTGTCGGTGCAGCATCCAGCATCTAAGTAAGTAGCTTAGTTGTGTAACAGCCTTCGACTAAATGCTGCCCCTGCGGCTCTTCTCGCGGTTTTGTAGTTAACGCGAAACCCCAATTATTGTTTCTAAAATAATGCTAGCCTTAGTTACACCTTACAACATCAGCTACCGCCAGTGAAAGTTCCGTCAAAATCGGTCCAGACGTTTCAGGTGTCTGTCCGTTTGTTCCGGCTAACTTCTGAGATTTGAAGGGATCTCGACCCCAACGGGACTTACACTGGCAGAAAGCTGATTTTTTGTGGCGTAACGTGGGATCGTAGGCTACTTTTTATTTTAGAAACATATTCACATATATATTCCTCCAATACAGAGGTAGACAGAAGTCTAGATGATTAAATCCTTCCGACCCACCTTTCACTGAAGATTTTGGGACAACGTGACAGGTAGCGACGAGCTTATCGTTGTTTCTTTTAAGTGCATTGTTAAAGAAATAAAACAGTTAAAACATGTCAGTTTCCATTTATTATAAAAATATAACACAATACAACAAATTATTAGTAAATTTCTTAGTTCGGAAAGGACATAGTTTTAATTAGAGTTTCAGCTCAATTTCAATATCGCATCGCATCGTTCGTGACTAGATCCAGGGCTCCCAATTGGACCTGGTAACGCCGAGGACGTGACCGCACGAATTGCAGCAAGTGCAGCAGCTCGGCTCATGAGGAACGTGCAATTATCTTAACGTTTAAATGTTTATATATCATCTAGAATATTAATTATGTCATGGTTGGGAACTAGATATCAGTTACGTAACAAAGTGCTCTGATATATCCTGTTATTCACATCCATTCACATCTTTACGAGTATATTATCTTAACTGGTGTTAGAGCTAGCCCAAACAAAATGAGCTAATCCTGCAAGTGATACTGATATCAATAGGAAATCTGGCCACCGATTTCCGTGATACTATTCATTGTGTGCTGGAGAAAGTGCTACGAACGCGGTTAGTTTGAGTATATACATAAAAAATAGCCTATGAAAGTCCATTTCAGGATTGATTCTACAGGCTTCTCATGACTGGCCCTAGGTACTGGCGATCGCTTTGTCACTAGTTTGCTCATTTTAATCTGGTATTTTCGAGATAGGTAGGTAGGTAGGGCTCTCCTCTGTCGCCTCTCGAGACACTCACGGACAGAGAGGATTCGTATGCACATGTAAATCATCAACCCCTAGCTTCGAAGGCTGGGCAGTCGCTGAAACTAAGCTGGATGGAAGTTATTTTGTGTCCTGCTCCCTCCACCGGGCGTAGCTGGGTGTCTGTCCTGGGAGGGCGCGCCCTCCCGGCTGCGCACTGCTTCTCCCCGGAACTGCGACAAAGGTCCGAGGCACCGACGCATATGGTGAGTATTTAGAGGCTCTCTGCAAGCCAATCCAAGAAGGGATTCCGACCAGGTTTAGTCCTGCATATTGTGCCTGGCTGCTCCGCCTGAGCAGTCAAACACTTTGCCGGGCCGAAAGTTATATTCAGTACGACCGGGCGTAAGCCTACGATTCTTTTGTTATTGCAATAGTTATTATTCGCTTTGTTCGTGCCGTCGCCTGGGTCGGGCGACCGTTAGGTGTGTGTCGGGCCCCGCTCCGCAGGTCCCCGTTCGCCGGCCGCGTCCGGCCGTTATTTAGCTGTTGTAAAGTCGCGCGTATTGCGCAATATTTTATTGTATTGTGCAACGGTTTTGAGGCTTACAGGTGTGCGTCGGAGTGCATCGCTGCGTCGATATAAGTACGGGCAGTCTTTACGATTTTATTTCGTCGTCCCACAATCTAATTTCCACATTGGGAGAGTGTTTTTGCGTTTTAGTTACTCACCTCCCCTGCCGTAAGGCGGGGAGACTAGAGATTAATTTTGCCCGGACAAGTGACCTGAGCAGCGCAGGAGGTGGAGCCCTCCGCTTGGCGGAGAACTATCCAGGCGTCAACCCAGAAAGCCTGGGTGTTAGATTTGTTGCCCGGCGGCGAGCGGAGCGGGCCCTCTGGCCCAGCGCCTCGCGCGCCACGTCCCGCGCACCGCGGGTTGCATCCCGCGACTCTTCGCGCGCCTCCTCGCGCGAACCAGCGCAGATTGTAGGTCTGGAGCCGCAGTCCCCAAGTAATTCAGTGCGCCCCACCTCTGCAGCCTCTTCCGTTGCGTCAGGTTCACTGGACCTGGAGACCGCCTCGAGCGACTCCCAGGCCATGGACACCGACCAGGGTACAGAGGTCGGCACCATTCCCGACGACGGGCCCGTCGCAGGCCGAAAGAAAAGCGAAAGCGCCAGCAAAGTCTGACGCGGAGGAGGCTAGCCCCCGCGTAAGATAGTGGCGGCGCCTGCGAAGGGCCCGAAGAAAGGAAAGGGCAAGTCCACGCCCAATCCTCACCCACGCCTATGGACACTGCTGCGCCCTCTGCCGCATCACCCAAGGCCCCCAGACCCCCGCCGCCGCCGGTAGTGATCCAGGATTTTAGTGCCTGGAACCAAATATCGGCGGCCATAACCGAAAAGAAAATTCGGTACACAAAGGTTGCCCATCGCCACAGGGATGGCGGTAACGGTACAGTCCCCGGCCGACCATCGCGCCCTGACCAGGTGGTTAAGTGATCGAACGATCAATCATTGACACATACGCGCTGGAGGAGGAGAAAGTCCTCCGCGCTGTCATTAGGGGTATACCTAAAGAGGTAGACACCCAAACAGTCCATGATGACCTTGTTAAGCAAGGTCTGCCTGTGCAGGCGGTGCACAGGATGCGCAACATGCGCACCCGAGCCCCCTACAATCTGGTGCTGGTCCATCTTGACCGCACCAACGAGGCGCAGCTGATCTTCAAGATCAAGTCTGCCGCCCATGTGCACGGCATACGTGTGGAGGCCCCGAGGAAGCGCACTTCCCCGGGTCAGTGCCACCAGTGCCAACTATACGGGCATTCCGCAAGGAACTGCCACTCACGCCCTAGGTGTGTCAAGTGCCTAGAGGACCACGCCACAGCGGACTGTCCCAGGCCCAAGCCTACGGACATTCCCCCGGCGTGCGTCCTGTGCGGAGGCGAAGGTCACCCTGCGAATTATCGCGGATGTCCCAACGCGCCGCACGGCAAGAGACGCAGAGGGGGAAAGAGAAACAAAAGGAGCGCACCCACTAGGGCTCCCGCCTCCACCTCTCCCCCGCGAAAAGCGCTAAAAAGGCGAATGCCTTGGTCCCGGCTCCGCCCCAAAACCAACGCGTGGGTGAAACCCCACCGATGGTGGGCCCGGCAAACCCTCCCCGTGCCTACTCCCGTCGCTGCTCCTTCCGCAGGCCCTGCAGGCGTCTGGCGCGCGGGGCGCAAAGGCGACTAGCGCCGGCGACGACGTTTTCGCGCGGCTCGGAGAGATCGCAGATCTCTTCGATATCAGCGAAATCGAGACAACAGTCTCAGAATTAGAGGCGACAGATTCGGCGTCCGACTTTTCAGAATAGTCGCCAAACATAAGGCGCTATTCGAAACTTATAATAAGTTTACAACCACGCAATATCAATTGAACATTGTATTCAATGTTCAGTTGTTTTGTTCGTAAGTCAATTCCCTGGAGGCAAACCTCCTAAGTCCCCTTTTTCTTCATGTTGTACTAATCCAAATGGATAACACACCATGTAAAAAGTTAAACCAAGGTTTCTGGCTGTCGGCTACTTCAATGCAAACGGCCTTAAAAAACAATTGGACGAAGTGAGAGAATTTCTCACCGTCCACCAATTAGACATCCTCCTTATACAGGAGACGCGACTCACTAGTAGAATGCGCGATCCAAAAATAGCAAATTACCGATTAGTGCGTAACGACCGACCCACCCGCGGAGGCGGTACGCTTATCTACTATAAGGCATCATTGCACTGTGTGGCGATTGATGTACCTACCTTAGTTAATATCGAAGCTTCGGCTTGTAGAATCGCTCTGACAGGCCATCAGCCTATCACAGTGATATCTGCCTATCTACGACCGCATTTAAGACTATTTGAGAGCGACATCGAGGCACTGCTTAAAATAAGCGACTCGGTGATAATTGCGGGCGACTTAAACTCCAAGCACTCTGCTTGGAATAGCTCTGTTATTAACATGAATGGACGCGCGCTACTTAAGATAAACCTAAGTAGCAATTCAATGTTCGATATCATCGCCCCCCTAGAACCCACTAGGATAGACCCGAATCGAAACAATACCTCGGACATATTAGATATTGCAATTCTAAAGAACGTAACCTTACCGTTGCGATCTATAGAAGTGCAACACGAGTTAAACTCTGATCATCGTCCGGTAACCATGGTGCTGGGACAGCCCCGGGCGGAGGTCCTCTGACCAAAACCCTGACGGACTGGCGTAAGCTCGAGATTTATCTAGAGAATACGAACACCCCAGAGTTAGACAGCATCCCAGATGCCATCTCCTCAAAGGAAATGGCCTTTGCTGCTGTAGACCACCTCACCTCTCATTTAAAGGCCGCCGTCGAAGCATCCTCTAGGCAGGTCAAGGTGGCGAACGACCGCCGCTATGAGCTGCCGGAGGATATTAGACGGCTGCTGAGAGAAAAAATGCTGCTACGAGAGCATACGATCGATACAGGTCTGACGACAATCGAGTCAGGATGCGCCGCCTCCAGAGAGGTCAAGGAGCGCATGGCTGAACTCAGGAGTGATAGATGGGACAAACTGATGAAGGATATCTCGCCATCACACAGTGCCTATTGGCAACTGGCGAGGGCTCTGAAGTCAGAAACTGTCTCGACGATGCCGCCCCTGATCAGCTCCGACGGTCTCACCGTAGCTTTTGAGGATAGGGAAAAGGCCGATTGCTTAGCCGACAGCCTAGAGCTTCAATGCTCTCCCAGCTCCCAGCCAACAGATCCGGTCCACCTTCAGAAGGTGGACGCTGAAGTAGCCCGTAGAGCCGCCCTGCCGCCGACGGGTGATCCGCTGCCACCTACCACGTTGGAGGAGGTTCGAGATATAGTCCGGAACCTCAAGACCAAAAAAGCTCCAGGAGCTGATGGTATCTCCAACAAGCTCCTCAAGGCCCTCCCAAACGCCCTTCTCTTGCTCTTAGTAGCAATTTTCAACGCCCTCCTTTCCAGTAGCTCCTTCCCGGACGCCTGGAAGGAGGCTCACGTTATTGGCATCCACAAATCTGGAAAGCCTAAAAACCAGGCCTCGAGTTACCGGCCCATAAGCCTCCTCAGTTCTCTGGGGAAAGTCTATGAACGCGTCATCATCGCTAGACTGAATGACTGCGTCAAATCCCTTAACCTTATTCCCGACGAGCAGTTTGGTTTTCGAGGCCAAACACTCTAGTACTCAGCAAGTGCACCGCCTCACGGAGCACATACTCGAGAGCCTCAACCGACCCAAAGCCATCTCAATGGTGGGGGCCCTATTCTTCGATGTCGCGAAGGCATTTGACAAAGTCTGGCACAACGGCTTAATTTATAAGCTGTATGCTCAAAAAGTGCCAGACAGACTTGTACACATCATACAAGACTACTTGTCAAATCGCACCTTCCGCTTCAAAGTGGAGGGGGTCCTGTCCGACAGCAGACCCATAAGGGCTGGTGTTCCGCAGGGTTCGGTTCTCTCCCCGACCCTATACTCGCTATACACCAGCGATATCCCAAAGACGGCTGGAGTGGAGTTGGCATTATTCGCCGACGACACCACGCTCTTCACCACCGATACGAATGAATGCAGGATCTACATCCGTCTCCGGAACGCGATCAGTGTGCTAAGCCACTGGTTTAGGACCTGGAGAATTGATGTGAACCCTGAAAAAGCCAGGCCGTACTCTTCTCTAGGAAGAGTTCTCCTGAAACCTTCGCGCGTAAAGCGCATAGTCCAATCCAAATTCCAAAACCTAATATCAATGTTCGATAAACCCATCCCGTGGGTTAAGAAGGTGAAATACCTAGGGGTCGTTCTAGACCGTAGGTTATCCTTCGAACAACACATTAAACATGTCAGAGACAAAGCGGCCTTCGTTTCCGGTCGACTTTACAGTCTCACAAGCCATCGTAGCAAAATGTCGCTAAGACAAAATTGTTACTATATAGGACCTGTGTTCGGCCGATAATGTCCTATGCGTGTGTCGCGTTCGCGCACGCACCTAGGTCATATCTGAGAACACCCAAGTCATCCAAAACAAGTTCATGAGGCGTGCTACAAACGCACCCCAATACATGAGGAGCGCAGATCTCCATAGAGATCTCGAGATCCCAACGGTGGCGGTTTTTTAAAGAAATATCGTCAAGATATTTCGAAAAAATTAAGGATCACCCAAATCTGTTAGTGGCGGTCTTAGGTGTTCGCCACCTTCCCCAATTATCACCCGATTTGATAGACGACCAAAGCACGTCTTGATTGATGATGACGACGTCATCACCAAATCAAACAAAGATTCGGGGCCGCGTCCCGTAATCTCAACAACACACGAACGCAGTAGGTACACTACACACAGTTCGTAGTCAGATTCGCGGTCCCATGTTTCACGGTTCACACGAGAATGTCTCGGTAACCGTCAGCTCTGACCCACTCCCAACACGAGTGGCCCCAGGGCCTCTCACCCTCCCCTCCCCGTATGTCGAAGGTCTTCGCTTCGTTACAGGGTTCGAGTGCGTCACGACGTTGTCTCTTTCTTCTTTTTACCTGCGGGCCTTCGTTCTCGCAGGTCTCCTCGAATGACGCTGTAAAGGCCTCCGGGCCACAGATCCCGTGGATGGTTTTTAGTCGGTATGTTTCTCCTTCTGAGATCCGAGTCCGACACTGTTCGTTTCGGTGGCCTCCCGGTCAGGAAACGTTCGTGCTTAAAGCATTTTCCTCCACGGTTATCAAAAAAAAAAAAAAAAAAAAAAAAAAATTGTTTCTAAAATAATGCTAGCCTTAGTTACACCTTACAACATCAGCTACCGCCAGTGAAAGTTCCGTCAAAATCGGTCCAGACGTTTCAGGTGTCTGTCCGTTTGTTCCGGCTAATCTCTGAGACGGCTAGACCGATTTCAACGGGACTTACACTGGCAGAAAGCTGATTTTTTTGTGGCGTAACGTGGGATCGTAGGCTACTTTTTATTTCAGAAACATATTCACATATATTCCTCCAATACAGAGGTAGACAGAAGTCTAGACGATTAAATCCTTCCGACCCACCTTTCACCGAAGATTTTGGGACAACGTGACAGGTAGCGACGAGCTTATCGTTGTTTTGCGTAGATTGTTAAAGAATAAAACAGTTAAAACATGTCAGTTTCCATTTATTATAAAATATATTACAATACAACAAATTATAAGTAAATTTCTTAGTTCGGAAAGGACATAGTTTTAATTAGAGTTTCAGCTCAATTTCAATATCGCATCGCATCGTTCGTGACTAGATCCAGGGCTCCCAATTGGACCTGGTGACGCCGAGGACGTGGGGGTTCGTGCAGTGGCGCAGCAGCTCGGATACCTGGCGAGGAACGTGCAATTATCTCAACGTTTTTAATGTTTATATATCATTTAGAATATTAATTATGTCATGGTTAGGAACTAGATATCAGTTACGTAACAAAGTGCTCTGATATATCATGTTATTCACATCCATTCACATCTTTACGAGTATATTATCTTAACCGGTGTTAGGAGCTAGCCCAAACAAAATGAGCTAATCCTGCAAGTGATTGCCTTATGATTGTGAAGAGCCTTGAGACATTATTACAAATTCATACTTAATTATTCAATCCAAATGTAACTAAGGCCATTTATGGCCATGTGTCCAATGATATTTTAACATAAGCCTAAAAAGAGATATTGTTTTGTCTAATTTTTCAGTGTTCATAGCTATTGCATTAATTAATGTTTACATAGTTTTAATGGATAAATCCAATGTTTTTAATATTTAATTTTAATATACTGAGGCTATTTATAAAAACAGTATTTGTAATAAGATTTCTTATATAATTATACTATCTTAACATTGGTTTTAAAAGGGACGTTGTTTTGAAAGATGTTCAGTGTTCAAGTTAAACGGTCAATTATAGTTTACTAAGTTTTAATAGATAATTGTATATATTAATAGTGAAACATTTAATTTAAATTAATATTCGGCCTATTTATAAAATGGTACTTTTAATAATATTTCTAATGTAAAATATTATTTTAACATTGGCTTAAAAGGGATGTTGTATTGACAAACTAGCCGGGGTTATTCGATGCTGCAACCATGTTTGATGTTAGACGCAACATACAATGAAGAAACTACATTTGTTTTTATATTTTAATTAATGTTGTTAGTATGGATCAATAAACATTTATTGAAGTCTAAGTTTGATTTTGATTTGTCTGACCCTTGACAACAGTATTTGTGTATTTATTCATTGGAATGAGAATTTAAATTCGTCTATCGACACAGAGTCTATCTCTAGCGGAGATAAAACAGACGAAAGAAATTTTTATAATGTTGGAAATACAATATTAACTCTTTTCCTAGACATTAGTCGGGCACGATGACCTCAGTTCTAGGTGTCAAATGACACAGGACCTTTCTATGTGGCGATCCTTAGGAGAGGCGTATGTTCAGCAGTAGACTTCTGTTAGACTGTTATGATGACGATGATCATGATAAGAAGTACATGTCACATGAGATATTGCAATTACACTTTGTTAAATGAAAGGTCATTTATTGAATGACAACATTTATCGATTGGTCTACCATCTTTAGATGTATGTTCCTGTTTAACTATATTGAGATTTTGATGTTTTATACTTTTTAGTATTTTATTATTGAATATGACCTGTCATATACGCAAATTACACTCATTTTTACTAACATTATCACATGCACACCAGTGTACATATAGATATCGCAATCTCATACTTATTATGCGTTTTCGTGTATCTTTCAACATTAACATTATTAAAACAGAGATAAGTAGCTACTTGTAAGATGTACAGTGGCGGCAGAGTTAGAAGTTTCTAGGATTTAAACTTATAACAAATTCAAGTAGTTTCAAGATTAAAGATTGGCTATCGTGACGCAGCGTGGAGGAGCAGTTCACAAACTGACCCCGTAGCTTAGTTTCTAGCGACCCCGCCTTCGAAGCTAGGGGTTGATGATTTACATGTGCATACGAATCCTCTCTGTCCGTGAGTGTCTCGAGAGGCGACAGAGGGAGAGCCCTACCTACCCTACCTATCTCGAAAAATACCAGATTAAAATGAGCAAACTGGTGACAATGCGATCGATAATCCGCCTGAATGATCGCGAGAAGCCTGTAGAATCAATCCTGAAATGGACTTTCATAGGCTGTTTTTTATGTATATACTCAAACTAACCGCGTTCGTAGCACTATAACACAATGAATAGTATCACTGAAATCGGTAGAGCCCGTTCTGTGATATCAGTATCACTTGCAGGATTAGCTCATTTTGTTTGGGCTAGCTCCTAACACCGGTTAAGATAATATACTCGCAAAGATGTGAATGGATGTGAATAACAGGATATATCAGAGCACTTTGTTACGTAACTGATATCTAGTTCCTAACCATGACATAATTAATATTCTAAATGATATATAAACATTTAAAACGTTAAGATAATTGCACGTTCCTCGCCAGGTATCCGAGCTGCTGCGCCACTGCACGGACCCCCACGTCCTCGGCGTTACCAGGTCCAATTGGGAGCCATGGATCTAGTCACGAACGATGCGATGCGATATTGAAATTGAGCTGAAACTCCAATTAAAACTATTTCCTTTCCGAACTAAGAAATTTACTAATAATTTGTTGTATTGTGTTATATTTTTATAATAAATGGAAACTGACATGTTTTAACTGTTTTATTTCTTTAACAATCTACGCAAAAACAACGATAAGCTCGTCGCTACCTGTCACGTTGTCCCAAAATCTTCGGAGAAAGGTGGGTCGGAAGGATTTAATCGTCTAGACTTCTGTCTACCTCTGTATTGGAGGAATATATGTGAATATGTTTCTAAAATAAAAGTAGCCTACGATCCACGTTACGCCACAAAAAATCAGCTTTCTGCCAGTGTGTAAGTCCCGTTGAAATCGGTCTAGCCGTCTCAGAGATTAGCCGGAACAAACGGACAGACACCTGAAACGTCTGGACCGATTTTGACGGAACTTTCACTGGCGGTAGCTGATGTTGTAAGGTGTAACTAAGGCTAGCATTATTTTAGAAACAATAATTAGGGTTTCGCGTTAACTACAAAACCGCGAGAAGAGCCGCAGGGGGCAGCATTTAGTCGAAGGCTGTTACACAACTAAGCTTACTTACTTAGATGCTGCACCGACAAAAGCATATGTTACTTTCGACTTATACATTACACTTATATAACGTACACACATAACAGCTTGCAGTAGTCCACTGCTGGACATAGGCCTCTCGCGTGCCGTAATCGCCACGCTTAAAAAGGCAGATTGGCGATCGCACTACCAGACACCTCGCAACCTAACCTAACATAACCTAACCTAACATTTGTACTTAGGACGGGTATTATTCCTTGGGGCATCTATGATGATATTATTCCATGGGGCATATAGACTAAAGGGAAAATGTTCAAGAGTAAATCTACTTTTTCTACATGTCTCGGGACGTGGGTACTTGTGGCCCATTCGTTGTTTCTTATTCCATAACACAAGTGAGTTTGCTACTTACGCATGAGACATCGGTGCAATGTATGTGATTTTCAACCTATCAATGTATGTTTCTACGTATGTATTGTTGGGTTAATTAATGTTAAGAGAGCCTTGAGATATAATTACAAATTCATACTTAATTATTCATTCCAAATGTAACTAAGGCCATTTATGGCCATGTGTCCAATGGTATTTTTAACATGTTTCTCCAAAAAGAGATATTGTTTTGTCTAATTTTTCAGTGTTCATAGCTATTGCGTTAATTAATGTTTACATAGTTTTAATGGATAATTATAAATCCATTGTTTTTAATGTTTAATTTTAATATACTGAGGCTATTTATAAAAACAGAATTTGTAATAAGATTTCTTATATAATAATACTATCTTAACATTGGTTTCAAAAGGGACGTTGTTTTGAAAGATGTTCAGTGTTCAAGTTAAACGGTCAATTATAGTTTACTTAGTTTTAATAGATAATTGTATAAATTAATAGTGAAACATTTAATTTAAATTAATATTCGGCCTATTTATAAAAATGGTACTTTTAATAATATTTCTAATGTAAAAATATTATTTTAACATTGGCTTGAAAGGGATGTTGTATTGACAAACTAGCCGGGGGTTATTCGATGCTGCAACCATGTTTGATGTTAGACGCAACATACAATTAAGAAACTACATTTGTTTTCATATTTTAATTAATGTTGTTAGTATGGATCAATAAACATTTATTGAAGTCTAAGTTTGATTTTGATTTGTCTGACCCTTGACAACAGTATTTGTGTATTTATTCATTGAATAAGAACTTAAATTCGTCTATCGACACAGAGTCTATCTCTAGCGGAGATAAAACAGGCGAAAGAAATTTTTATAATGTTGGAAATACAATATTAACTCTTTTCCTAGACATTAGTCGGGCACGATCACCTCAGTTCTAGGTGTCATATTAACGTATTTATTTATTTATTTGCTTGTATATGTACATACATTGGAGAAAAGAATATAAAATTCCCATTTGAAGTTCTTAAAAATATTTACACACCTTGAGAGTATAGAGCAATTTGATTTTTGTTGATATATATACATATTTCTATAAAGTATATTATAAATTAACTAATGAATTCTTTAAATTAATTAATGAATTCTTTACTTATTTAATTTTGTATTATTATTAATTAATATATCTTTCTTAGTCAATGATTATACAACTGTCTGTATTAGAATGTCTCCCGCAAGATGCTGCGACGACCTGCAGAACATTGCGGGAAGTCGATGGGTGCAAATGACACAGGACCTTTCTATGTGGCGATCCTTAGGAGAGGCGTATGTTCAGCAGTAGACTTCTGTTAGACTGTTATGATGACGATGATCATGATAAGAAGTACATGTCACATGAGATATTGCAATTACACTTTGTTAAATGAAAGGTCATTTATTGAATGACAACATTTATCGATTGGTCTACCATCTTTAGATGTATGTTTCTGTTTAAATATATTGAGATTTTGATGTTTTATACTTTTAGTATTTTATTATTGAATATGACCTGTCATATATGTAAATTACACTCATTTTTACTAACATTATCACAAGCACACCAGTGTACAAATAGATATCGCAATCTCATACTTATTATGCGTTTTCGGGTATCTTTCAACATTAACATTATTAAAACAGAGATAAGTAGCTACTTGTAAGATGAACAGTGAGGGCAGAGTTAGAAGTTTCTAGGATTTAAGGCTGATGTTGTAAGGTGTTACTAAGGCTAGCATTATTTTAGAAACAATTATTAGGGTTTCGCGTTAACTACAAAACCGCGAGAAGAGCCGCAGGGGGCAGCATTTAGTCGAAGGCTGTTACACAACTAAGCTACTACTAGATGTCATAACCGGACAAAAGCTTATGTTACTTTCTGACTTATACATTACACTTATATTACGTACACACATAACAGTTTGCAGTAGTCCACTGCTGGACATAGGCCTCTCGCGTGCCGTAATCGCCACGCTTGGCAGGCAGATTGGCGATCGCACTACCAGACACCTCGCAACTAACCTAACATAACCTAACCTAACATAACCTAACCTAACATTTATACTTAGGACGGGTATTATTCCTTGGGGCATCTATGATGATATTATTCCTTGGGGCATATAGACTAAAGGGAAAATGTTCAAGAGTAAATCTACTTTTTCATGTCTCGGACTGTACTGTGGCCCATTCGTTGTTTCTTATTCCATAACACAAGTGAGTTTGCTACTTACGCATGAGACATCGGTGCAATGTATGTGATTTTCAACCTATCAATGTATGTTTCTACGTATGTATTGTTGGGTTAATTAATGTTAAGAGAGCCTTGAGATATAATTACAAATTCATACTTAATTATTTAATCCAAATGTAACTAAGGCCATTTATGGCCATATCAATATAATATATAATAGCCAATCTTTAATCTTGAAACTACTTGAATTTGTTATAAGTTTAACTCCTAGAAACTTCTAACTCTGCCCTCACTGTACATCTTACAAGTAGCTACTTATCTCTGTTTTGTTACTGCTAAGACATGGTGCATAGTCAAGTATGAGATTGCGATATCTATATGTACACTGGTGTGCATGTGATAATGTTAGTAAAATGAGTGTAATTTGCGTATATGACAGGTCATATTCAATAATAAAAATACTAAAATGATATCGCAATCTCATACTTATTATGCGTTTTCGTGTATCTTTCAACATTAACATTATTAAAACAGAGATAAGTAGCTACTTATAATATGTACAGTGAGGCAGAGTTAGAAGTTTCTAGGATTTAAACCATAACAACTCAAGTAGTTTCAAGATTAAAGATTGGCTATCGACTTTCTTTGAATTATTTGTGAAGGCACCTCTAAATACTCTATGTACGTCGGTGCACTTGGACGGCTGTCGCAGTTCCGGGGCTGGTGCGCGGCGGAAGGGGCAACGCCCACCCCTGGCCCAGGCGCATGCAGCGTGGAGGAGCAGGTCACAAACTGACCCCGTAGCTTATTGCCAGCGACCCCGCCTTCGAAGCTAGGGGTTGATGATTTACATGTGCATACGAATCCTCTCTGTCCGTGAGTATCTCGAGAGGCGACAGAGGAGAGCCCTACCTACCCTACCTATCTCGAAAAATACCAGATTAAAATGAGCAAACTGGTGACAAAGCGATCGCCAATCCGCCTGAATGATCGCGAGAAGCCTGAAGAATCAATCCTGAAATGGACTTTCATAGGCTGTTTTTATGTATATACTCAAACTAACCGCGTTCGTAGCACTATAACACAATGAATAGTATCACTGAAATCGGTAGGAGCCTGTTCTATGATATCAGTATCACTTGCAGGATTAGCTCATTTTGTTTGGGCCAGCTCCAACACCGGTTAAGATAATATACTCGCAAAGATGTGAATGGATGAATAACAGGATATATCAGAGCACTTTGTTACGTAACTGATATCTAGTTCCTAACCATGACATAATTAATATTCTAAATGATATATAAACATTTAAAACGTTAAGATAATTGCACGTTCCTCGCCAGGTATCCGAGCTGCTGCGCCACTGCACGGATCCCCCACGTCCTCGGCGTTACCAGGTCCAATTGGGAGCCATGGATCTAGTCACGAACGATGCGATGCGATATTGAAATTGAGCTGAAACTCCAATTAAAACTATTTCCTTTCCGAACTAAGAAATTTACTAATAATTTGTTGTATTGTGTTATATTTTTATAATAAATGGAAACTGACATGTTTTAACTGTTTATTTCTTTAACAATCTACGCAAAACAACGATAAGCTCGTCGCTACCTGTCACGTTGTCCCAAAATCTTCGGAGAAAGGTGGGTCGGAAGGATTTAATCGTCTAGACTTCGTCTACCTCTGTATTGGAGGAATATATGTGAATATGTTTCTAAAATAAAAGTAGCCTACGATCCCACGTTACGCCACAAAAAATTCAGTTGTTAGTGAAAGTCCTGTTGAATGGCTCAGCTGTCTCAGAGATTAGCCGGAACAAACGGACAGACACCTGAAACGTCTGGACCGATTTTGACGGAACTTTCACTGGCGGTAGCTGATGTTGTATGTAAAATCAAGGCCAGTACTATTTTAAAACAATTATTAGGGTTTCGCGTTAACTACAAAACCGCGAGAAGAGCCAGTAGGCAGTATTTAGTCGAAGGCTGTTACACAACTAAGCTTACTTACTTAGATGTTGCACCGACAAAAAAGTTTAAGTGTTACTTTCGACTTATACATTACACTTATATTACGTACACATAACAGCTTGCAGTAGTCCACATCGCTGGACATAGGCCTCGCGCCGTAACGCTACGCTTGGCAGGCAGATTGGCGATCGCACTAGCAGACACCGCAACCCAACTCCAACACAACCTAACCTAACATTTATACTTAGGACGGGTATTATTCCTCAGCATCTAAGATGATATTATTCCTTGAAGATATAGACTAAAGGAAAATGTTCTATAAATCTACTTTTTTCATATGTCTCGACAGGGTATTTGTGGCCCATTCGTTGTTTCTTATTCCATAACACAAGTGACGGTTACTTTACGCATGAGACATCGGTGCAATGTATGTGTGATTTTCAACCTATCAATGTATGTTTTGGCTGCATATTGTTGGGTTAATTAATGTTAAGAGAGCCTAGAGATATAATTACAAATTCATACTTAATTATTTAATCCAATGTAATTCAAGGCTATTGGCGTAGCTATATCAATATATTATATATTAGTTATTTTATTTGAATTGCTTGAGGTTAGTTATAAGTTTAATTTAGAAACTTATCTCGGCCTCACTGCATCCCGGCAAGTAGCTACTTATCTCTGTTTCAATAATGTTATCGTTGAAAGACATGAAAAAACGGCTAATAAGTATGGAGATTGCGATATCTATATGTGCACTGTGCATGTGATAATGTTAGTAAAACAGTGTAATTGCGTTATGACAGGCTTCATATTCAATAATAAAATACTAAATGATATCGCAATCTCATACTTATTATGTTTTGTGTATCTTCAATAATGTATTATTAAAACAGAGATAAGTAGTTACTTATAATATGTACAAAGAGGGCAGCAGAGTTAGAAGTTTCAGGATTTAAACTTATAACAACTTCAAGTAGTTTCAAGATTAAAGATTGGCTATCGTGACTTTCTTGATTGGCTTGTGAAGGCACCTCTAATTACTCTATGTACGTCGGCACTTGACGGCTGTCGGTTCCGGGGCTGGTGCGCGGCGGAAGGGGCAGCGCCCACTCCCGGGTTTATGCAGCTGCAGCGTGGAGGAGCAGGTCGCCAAACCGACCCCGTAGCTTAGTTGCTAGCGACCGCCTTCGAAGCTAGTTGATGATTTATGTGCATGAATCCTCTCTGTCTGTGAGTATCTTGAGAGGCGACAGAGGAGAGCCTACCACTCCTACCTATCTCTTTCGAAAAATACAGATTAAAATGAGCAACTGGTGACAAAGGACGCTAACCGCCTGAATGATCGCGAGAAGCCTGTAGAATCAATCCTGAAATGGACTTTCATAGGCTGTTTTTTATGTATATACTCAAACCAATCATGCGTTCGTAGCACTATAACACAATGAATAGTATCACTGGAATCGGTAGAGCCTGTTCTGGTGATATCAGTATCACTTGCAGGATTAGCTCATTTTGTTTGGGCTAGCTCCTAACACCGGTTAAGATAATATACTCGCAAAGATGTGAATGGATGTGAATAACAGGATATATCAGAGCACTTTGTTACGTAACTGATATCTAGTTCTAACCATGACATAATTAATATTCTAAATGACATATAAACATTAAAAACGTTAAGATAATTGCACGTTCCTCGCCAGGTATCCGAGCTGTTGCGCCATCAAGACGGACCGCCACGTCCCGGCGTCACCAGGTCCAATTGGGAGCCCTGGATCTAGTCACGAACGATGCGATGCGATATTGAAATTGAGCTGAAACCTAATTAAAACTGTCCTCTGAACCAAGAAATTTACTTATAATTGTTGTATTGTGTTATATTTTATAATAAATGGAAACTGACATGTTTTAACTGTTTTATTTCTTTAACAGTCTACGCAAAACGTTGTCCCAAAATCTCTGTAAAAAGGTGGGTCGGATGGATTTAATCGTCTAGACTTCTGTCTACCTCTGTATTGGTGGAATATATAGAATATGTTTCTAAAATAAAAGTAGTTTTCGATCCCACGTTGCTGCCACGTGGTCCGAAAGTTTTCACAGTGGGAAACTGTTGAAATCGGCTCCGCTGTTTGTATTGAAGCCGGAACAAATGGACAGACCTGAAACGTCTGGACCGATTTTGACGGAACTTAATCAAGTGGTAGCTGATGTTGTGGCAAAATCTACAGCCAGCATTATTTTAGAAACAATTATTAGGGTTTCGCGTTAACTACAAAACATGAGAAGAGCCGCAGGGCAGCATTTAGTCGAAGGCTGTTACACAACTAAGCTTACTTACTTAGATGCTGCACCGACAAAGCTTATGTTACTTTCTGACTTATACATTACACTTATATTACGTGGCTAACACATAACAGCTTGCAGTAGTCCACTGCTGACATAGGCCTTCCCTGCGCCGTAACGCCACGCTTGGCAGGCAGATTGGCGATCGCACTAGCAGACACCTCGCAACCCAACTCTACATAACCTAACCTAACATAACCTAACCTAACATTTATACTTAGGACGGGTATTATTCTTGGGCATCTATGATGATATTATTCCTTGGGGCATATAGACTAAAGGGAAAATGTTCTGAGTAAATCTACTTTTTCACATGTCTCGACTGGGTATTTGTGGACCATTCGTTGTTTCTTATTCCATAACACAAGGGAGTTTGCTACTTACGCATGAGACATCGGTGCAATGTGTGATTTTCAACCTATCAATGTATGTTTTTACGTAAGGTATTGTTGGGTTAATTAATGTTAAGAGAGCCTTGAGAGGTAATTACAAATTCATACTTAATTATTTAATCCAAATGTAACTAAGGCCATTTATGGCCATATCACCATAATATATACAGCCAATCTTAATCTTGAAACTACTTGAATTCGTTATAAGTTTAAACTTGTGAAACTTCTAACCTGCCTCACTGTACATCTTATGCTAGCTACTTATCTCTGCTTTAATAATGTTAATGTTGAAAGATACACGAAAACGCATAATAAGTATGAGATTGCGATATCTATATGTACACTGCGTGCATGTGATAATGTTAGTAAAATGAGTGTAATTTGCGTATATGACAGGTCATATTCAATAATAAAATACTAAAAGTATAAAACATCAAAATCTCAATATATTTAAACAGAAACATACATCTAAAGATGTAGACCGACCGATAAATGTTGTCATTCAATAAATGACCTTTCATTTAACAAAGTGTAATTGCAATATCTCATGTGACATGTACTTTATCATGATCATCGTCATCATAAGAGTCTAACAGAAGTCTACTGCTGAACATACGCCCCTCCTAAGGATCGCCACAAAGAAAGGTTCTGTGTCATTTGCACTATCGACTTCCCTGCAATGTTCTGCAGGTCGCAGCATTCAGGAGACATTCTTATACAGACAGTTGTATAATCATTGACTAAGAAAGATATATTAATTAAAAATAATACAAAAATTAATAAGTAAAGAATTCATTAATTAATTTAAAGAATTCATTAGTTAATTTATATACTTAATATAATATATACTTTATAGAAATGTATATATATCAACAAAAATCAAATTGCTATATAATTTTCAAGGTGGTAAATATTTTTAAGAACTTCAAATGAATTTTATATTCTTTTCTCCAATGTATGTACATATACAAGCAAATAAATAACAACATGTTAATATGACACCTAGAACTGAGGTGGTCGTGCCTGACTACTAGGAAAAGAGTTAATATTGTATTCCCAACATTATAAAAATTTCTTGACTGTTTTATCTCCGCTAGAGATAGACTTGTGTCGATAGACGAATTTAAATTCATTCCAATGAATAAATACACAAATACTGTTGTCAAGGGTCAGATAAATCAAAATCAAACTAGACTTCAAGAAATGTTTATTGATCCATACTAACATTAATTAAAATATGAAAACAAATGTAGTTTCTTAATTGTATGTTAATAACATCAAACATGGTTGCAGCATCGAATAACCCCTTAATAGTTTGTCAATACAACATCCTTTAAGCCAATGTTAAAATAATATTTTACATTAGGAAATATTATTAAAAGTACCATTTTTATAAATAGGCTGAATATTAATTTAAATTAAATGTTTTACTATTAATATACAATTATCTATACAAACTGAAACTATAATTGACCCCAAGCTTCATTGAACACTGAACATCTTTCAAAACAATGTCCCTTTGTATAAATCAATACAGATAGTAATATTATATAAGAAATCTTATTACAAATACTGTTTTTATAAATAGCCTCAGTATATTAAAATTAAATAAAATAATGGATTTATAATTATCCATTGCAACTATGTAAACATTAATTAACCAAATAGCTATAAACACTGAAAATTAGACAAAAACAATATCTCTTTTTAGGCTTATGTTAAACACTATTGGACACATGGCCATAAATGGCCTTAGTTACATTTGGATTGAATAATTAAGTATGAACTTGTAATTATATTCATATTTCTAACATTAATTAACCCAATAATACATACGTAGAACATATGTTGATAGGTTGAAAATTCATACATTGCACTGATGTCTCTGTAGACGTAAGTAGCAACCTCACTTGTGTTATGGAATAAGAAACAAATGAATGGGCCACAAATACCCAGTCCCGGGAGACATGTGGAAAAGCAGATTTACTTTAAGATTTTCCCTTTAGTCTATATGCCCCTAAGGAATAATATCATCATAGATGCCCCAAGGAATAACACCGTCCTAAGTACAAATGTTAGTTAGGTTATGTTAGGTTACTTTCGCACCTCCAGCCACCGTATCTTACACGCATCAGTTGAAATTTTAACTTTTTGTGATTCCTCTAGTCTTAACTTTTAGTAATACTAGTGTAACTTTTGTATTCTCTCTTTGTAATACTTATGCCTTGTTTATTGGCATGATTAAAAAATTAAAAGTTTTTAACTTTATTCTCTTTAATTAATTAACATAAAAGTTCAGCATAAATGTGCTTTAAAATCAAAATAAAATTGCATATTAAAAATTTTTAGTAGGCGATATCATTGATAATTCTAACTGAAAAGTCAAAAGGATTATCAAATTGTCCACTTACAAGGGATAACTTGAATTAGCGCCTATGTAATCAACAAGGCATAGTTATTATAAGAGAATACCAAAATTAAGAATTTCAACTGATGCGTGTGAGGACACAGTAAATCGAGAAGGAAAATGCGCCACGAAACAGCGAAGATCATGAGTTCAATTACTTGTGTCCGATGAAATTTTAACTTTTTCTCTTTAATTTATTAATAACAAAGAAGAAAAGATAGAAAAATAAATAAATATTAAATATAGAATAAACAGCCACCGTATCTTACACGCATCAGTTGAAATTTTAACTTTTTGTGATTCCTCTAGTCTTAACTTTTAGTAATACTAGTGTAACTTTTGTATTCTCTCTTTGTAATACTTATGCCTTGTTTATTGGCATGATTAAAAAATTAAAAGTTTTTAACTTTATTCTCTTTAATTAATTAACATAAAAGTTCAGCATAAATGTGCTTTAAAATCAAAATAAAATTGCATATTAAAAATTTTTAGTAGGCGATATCATTGATAATTCTAACTGAAAAGTCAAAAGGATTATCAAATTGTCCACTTACAAGGGATAACTTGAATTAGCGCCTATGTAATCAACAAGGCATAGTTATTATAAGAGAATACCAAAATTAAGAATTTCAACTGATGCGTGTGAGGACACAGTAAATCGAGAAGGAAAATGCGCCACGAAACAGCGAAGATCATGAGTTCAATTACTTGTGTCCGATGAAATTTTAACTTTTTCTCTTTAATTTATTAATAACAAAGAAGAAAAGATAGAAAAATAAATAAATATTAAATATAGAATAAATAGATAGGGATAAAGGTATTTTTCTGAGGTCTTACACGCATCAGTTGAAATTTTAACTTTTTGTGATTCCTCTAGTCTTAACTTTTAGTAATACTAGTGTAACTTTTGTATTCTCTCTTTGTAATACTTATGCCTTGTTTATTGGCATGATTAAAAAATTAAAAGTTTTTAACTTTATTCTCTTTAATTAATTAACATAAAAGTTCAGCATAAATGTGCTTTAAAATCAAAATAAAATTGCATATTAAAAATTTTTAGTAGGCGATATCATTGATAATTCTAACTGAAAAGTCAAAAGGATTATCAAATTGTCCACTTACAAGGGATAACTTGAATTAGCGCCTATGTAATCAACAAGGCATAGTTATTATAAGAGAATACCAAAATTAAGAATTTCAACTGATGCGTGTGAGGACACAGTAAATCGAGAAGGAAAATGCGCCACGAAACAGCGAAGATCATGAGTTCAATTACTTGTGTCCGATGAAATTTTAACTTTTTCTCTTTAATTTATTAATAACAAAGAAGAAAAGATAGAAAAATAAATAAATATTAAATATAGAATAAATAGATAGGGATAAAGGTATTTTTCTGAGGTAGGTAGGGCTCTCCTGGTCGCCTCTCGAGACACTCACGGACAGAGAGGATTCGTATGCATGTAATCATCTTCTTCGAAGGCGGGTCACATAGCTTAACTAAGCTACGGGATCAGTTTGTGACCTGCTCCTCCACACTGCAGCTGCATGCCTCCCGCCGCACGCCCGCG
>JAGSMR010000589.1:0-18988 GCA_029286605.1 Sericinus montela
AGTTGAAATTTTAACTTTTTGTGATTCCTCTAGTCTTAACTTTTAGTAATACTAGTGTAACTTTTGTATTCTCTCTTTGTAATACTTATGCCTTGTTTATTGGCATGATTAAAAAATTAAAAGTTTTTAACTTTATTCTCTTTAATTAATTAACATAAAAGTTCAGCATAAATGTGCTTTAAAATCAAAATAAAATTGCATATTAAAAATTTTTAGTAGGCGATATCATTGATAATTCTAACTGAAAAGTCAAAAGGATTATCAAATTGTCCACTTACAAGGGATAACTTGAATTAGCGCCTATGTAATCAACAAGGCATAGTTATTATAAGAGAATACCAAAATTAAGAATTTCAACTGATGCGTGTGAGGACACAGTAAATCGAGAAGGAAAATGCGCCACGAAACAGCGAAGATCATGAGTTCAATTACTTGTGTCCGATGAAATTTTAACTTTTTCTCTTTAATTTATTAATAACAAAGAAGAAAAGATAGAAAAATAAATAAATATTAAATATAGAATAAATAGATAGGGATAAAGGTATTTTTCTGAGGTAGGTAGGGCTCTCCTGGTCGCCTCTCGAGACACTCACGGACAGAGAGGATTCGTATGCATGTAATCATCTTCTTCGAAGGCGGGTCACATAGCTTAACTAAGCTACGGGATCAGTTTGTGACCTGCTCCTCCACACTGCAGCTGCATGCCTCCCGCCGCACGCCCGCGGCCGCCGGTGCGCGCGCGCCGCCTTGAGGCAGCAGCAGCCCGCCGCGCACCAGCCCCACGGAACTGCGACAGCTGTCCAAGTGCCGACGTACATAGAGTATTTGAGAGATGCCTTCTGACCAATCCAAGAAAGTCACGATAGCCAATTTTCAATCTTAAAACTACTTGAAAAGTTGTTATAAGTTTAAATCCTAGAAACTCCTAACTCTGCCTCACTGTACACATATTATAATTGGCTACTTATCTCTGTTTAATAATGTTAATGTTGAAAGATACACGTAAACGCACTTAGTAAGTATAGGTACAATTATCGTATAATTAACGCAATAGCTTTGAACACTGAAAAATTTGTCAAAACAATATCTCTTTTAGGCTTATGTTAAAATACCATTGGACACATCTTAGTCACATTTGGATTGAATAATTAACTTCATAGTTTTATGAGAATTATATCTTGGGCTCTCTAAACATTAGCCCAACAATACATACGTAGAAACATACATTATTATATTTGAAAATCCCACTACATTGCTCCGATGTCTCATGCGTAAGTAGCAAACTCCACTTGTGTTATGGAATAAGAAACAATAAATGGTCCAAAATACAGTCCCGAGACATGTAGAAAAATGGATTACCTCTTTAAAAGATTTTCCCTTTAAGTCTACACTTCTTTAAGGAATAATATCATCACATAACCGATGCCCAAAAGGTCATACCGTCTAAGTACAAATGTTAGGTTAGGTTATGTTAGAGTTAGGTTGCGAGGTGTCTACAGTATTGCGATCAATTCATGCCAGAAGCGTGGCGATTACAGCACACGAGGCCTATGTCCAGCAGTGGACTACTGCAAGCTGTTATGTGTGCATTTATATAGGGTGTAATGTAAGTCGAAAGTAACATAAGCTTTTGTTGTGTAACAGCCTTCGACTAAATGCTGCCCCTGCGGCTCTTCTCATGAGTTTTTGTGGCTAACGCAGAAACCCTAATTATTGTTTCTTAAATAATGCTGTATAGTTACACCTTACAACGTCAGCCACCGCTAATTGATCCTGTTAAAATCGAATTGAACATTTGAATGTCTCTCCGTTTGTTCGGCTAGTCTCTGAGACAGCTGAGCCGATTCAACAAGATTATACACTGGCAGAAAGCTGATTTTTGTGTGGCGTAATGTGGGCTAGTAGGCATTTTTATTTTAGAAACATATTCACATCATATTCCTCAATACAGGGGTAAGACAGAGTCCAGACGATTAAATCCTTCCGACCCACCTTTCACCGAAGATTTTGGGACAACGTGACAGGTAGCAGCGAAGCTTATCGTCGTTTCGTAGATTATTAAAGAAATAAAACAGTTAAAACATGTCAGTTTCCATTTATTATAAAAATATAACACAATACAACAAATTATTACTAAATTTCTTAGTTCGGAGAGGACATAGTTTTAATTCGAGTTTCAGCTCAATTTCAATATCGCATCGCATCGTTCATGAAGCTAGATCCAGGGCTCCCAATTGGACCTGAGCGCCGAGACGTGAGGGTCCGTGCAGTGGCACAGCAGCTCGGATACCACTGGCGAGAACGTGCAAATATCTTAAATATCGTTAAAATATCGTTTTAAAGTTTTTTTGTTTTTGTACTTTGTTTATATATCAATTAGAATATTGAATATGTCGTAGTTTAAAGACTATTATAGATATCAGTTACGTTATAAAGTGCTCTGATATATCCGTTACATCTTTACACGGGTATATATTATCTCTTAACCGGTGTTAGGAGCTAGCCCAAACAAAATGAGCTAATCCTGCAAGTGATACCGTATCACAGAACGGGCTGTACCGATTTCAGTGATACTATTCATTTTGTTATAGTGCTACGAACACTTGGTTAGTTGATATATATGAAACAGCCTATGAAGTCCATTTCAGGATTGATTCTACAGGCTTCCTACGCGATCATTCAGGCGGATTGGCGATCGCTTTGTCGCAGTTGCTTATTTAATCGGTATATTTCGAGATAGGTAGAATTGGGTAGGAGCTCTCCCTCTATGCGCCCCTCTCCGGACTACTCGGCAGAGAGGATTCGGCCAGCCACATGTAAATCGTAACTAGCTTCGAGGCAGGGGTCGCTAGCAACTAAGCTGCAGGGGTCAGTTTGTGACCTGCTCCTCACGCTGCAGCGCTTGCGTCCCGGGAGTGGGCTGCCCCTCCCGCCCGCGGCCGCCGCGCCGGGGCAGCAGCCGCCGCGCACCAGCCCCGGAACTCGACAGCTGTCCGATACACCGACGTACGTAGGTATTTAGAGATACCTTCTGGCCAATCCGAAAGTCACATTAGCCAATTTTCAATCTGCAAAAACTACTTGAAGTTGTTACTAAGTTTAAAATCTAGAAACTCCTAACTCTGCCCTCACTCTACATATTATAAGTGGCTACTTGTCTCTGTTTAAATAATGTTAATGTTAGAAGATACACGTAAACGCATAATAAGTATGAGAACACCCGTATCTACACTGGTGTGCATGAGATAAAGTTAGTAAAAATTAGTGTAATTTGCGTGTATGACAGGTCATATTCAATACTTAAATCAAGAAGAAGAAAAGTAAGAAACTATTTATATTTAAGCAGTACATACATCTAGGATGGTAATGAACCAATCGATAAAATGTTGTCATTCAATAGATGACCTTTCAACTAACAAAGTGTAATTTACAATATCTCATGTGACGTGTACTTCTTATCATGATCACATCGTCGTCATAACAGTCTAACAGAAGTCTACTGCTGAACATACACGCCTCTCTAAGGATCGCCACATAGAAGGTCCTGTGTAATTTTACTTCAATCGACTTCCCTGTGTTCTGCAGGTCGTCGCAGCATCTTGCAGAGCAGTCTAATACAGACAGTTGTATAGTATTGACTAAAAAATATGAAAATTAATAATAATATAAAATTAAATAAGTAAAGATTCATTAATTAATTTAAAGAATTCATTAGTTAATTTATAATATATAATATAATATACTTTATAAATAATAATATACATATCAACAAAAATAAATTACTATATACTCTTTCAGGTGTGTAAATATTTTTAGTACTTCAAATGATAAATTTTTTATATTCTTTTCTCAATGTATGTATATATAAGCAAATAAATAAATAGATTAATATGACACCTCGGCTGAAGTGATCATTGCCCAACTAATATCTGGGAAAAAGAGTTAATAGTATATTTTCCAACATTATAAAATTTATTTCCGCCTGTTTTATATCCATAGAATAGACTCTGTGTGTCGATAGACGAATTTAGAAATTCTTATTCCAATGAATAAATACACACATACTGTTGTCAAAAGGGTAAGACAAATCAAACTTGAGCTTCAATAAATGTTTATTGATCCACACTAACAACGATAATTAAAATATAAAGAAACAAATGTAGTTTTTAATTGTATGTTGCGTCCTAACATCAAACATGGTTTAGCATCCGAATGCCCCCTAGCTAGTTTGTCAATACAACATCCCTTTTTAAGTAATGTTAAAATAATATTTAATTGTCTATTCATTTTCTAATTCCTTTATCTACTTTTCCTTTTATTTGGGCTTTTAATATTTTACACTTCAGTATAGTACATTTAATTTTGTGGGGCTATATTATTGCAGATCTAACGCAACTTCATTGACTTAGTAAACTTTAATTGACCATTTGCTTGAACACTGAACATCTATCAAAACAACGTCCCTTTTAAAACCAATGTTAAGATAGTATTATTATATAAGAAATCTTAGTACAAATACTATTTTACAAATAACCTCAGTATACTAAATTAAATATTAAAACAATGGATGTGTATAATTGTCCACTTCGCTATACTAAACATTAATTTACAATAGCTATGAACGCACCAGAAACATTGACAGCCATATCTTTTAGGCTTATGTTAAAATACCATTGGACACATTGCCATAAATGGTATAGTCTCACATTTGGATTGAATAATTAACTATGAATTTGTAATTATATCTCAAGGCTCTCTAAACTTAGTGTCTTGAGAGCCATAATAGAAACATTCATTAATATGTTGAAAAATCATATGCATTGCTCCGATGTCTCATGCGTAAGTAACAAACTCACTTGTGTTATGGAATAAAACAACAAGATAGACCCTATTTTGTTTGGTCCCAGGGATATTAATAGAAAAAATGAGTTACTCTTTAGATTTTCCCCTTAGTCTATGTACCCCAAGGAATAATATCATCATAGATGCCCCAAGGAATAATACCGTCCTAAAGTACAAATATTTAGGATTTTGGGTTGCGAGGTGTCTGGTGCAGTCGCCAATCTGCCTGCCGGCACATGGCGATTAGGGCACGCAGAGGCCTATGTGTCAGCAGTGGACTGCCACCACAAGCTGGCGTATGTGTGTACGTTATATAAAGTATGATACACCAAGTCGAAAGTAACATAAAAACTTTGTCAGTTGCAGCACATCTAAGTAAAGTAAGCTTAGTTGTGTAACGGCCTTCAAATAAATGCTGCCCCTGCGTAATTTGCGTGTATGACTGAATTCACTGCTGAATACTAAAATACTAAAAAGTATAAACATCAAAATCTCAATATATTTAAACAGCAACATTCATCTGGAGATGGTAGACCAATCTATAAATGTTGTCATTCAATAAATGACCTTTCATCTAACAAAGTGTAATTGCAATATTATCTCATGTGACATGTACCACTTCTTATCGCGTCATCATCATCATAACAATTGAAGTCTACTGCTGAACATACTCTCTCTAAAAATCACTAACCACAGAAAGGTCCTGTGTCATTTTACCCATCGACTTCCCGCAATGTTCTGCGGAGTCGTCATATCTTGCCGGAACGAGAAAAATATATTAATTAATAATAATACAAAATTAAATAAGTAAAAATTCATTAATTATTTTTGAAAGAATTCATTACTTAATTTATAATATACTATATATAATATACTTTATAGAAATATATATATATCCAACAAAAATCAAATTGCTATATACTCTTTCAAAGAGGTGTGTAAATATTTTTAAGAACTTCAAATGGGAACTTTATTTTCTTTCTCAATGTAAATAAATACGTTAATATGACACCTAGGACTGGTGATGCAATGCCGACTAATGTCTGGAAAAGTTAAAATTATATTTCCAACAGTATAAAATTTCTTTCGCCTGTTTATCCGCTGAGAGATAGACTCTACCACAATAATCAATAGACAATTTAAATTCTTATTCCAATGAATAAATACACATACTGTTGTCCAAGACAGACAAATCAAACTTAGACTATTAAATGTTTATTGATCCACACACTAACAACATTAATTAAAATGAAAACAAATGTAGTTTTGGTGTAAAAATCTAACATCAAACATGGTTTGGCATCGAAGATGCCCCTGACTGGATTTGTCAATACAACATCCCCACCCAAGCAATGTTAAAATAATGTTATTACATTAGAAATATTATTAAGAAACAACTCATTTTATAAATAGGCCGAATATTAATTTAAGTTAAATGTTTCACTATTAATTTATACAATTATCTATTAAAACTTAGTAAACTTTAATTGACCGTTTTAACGAACACTAGACATCTATCAAAACAACGTCCCTTTTAAAACCAATAAGATAGTGTTATTATACTAAGAAATCTTATTACAAATATTATTTTTATAAATAGCCTCAGTATATTCAAATTAAATATTAAAACAAAGGATTTACAATTATCCCTTATAATTAACATAATAGCTTTGAACACTAGAAAAATTTGTCAAAACAATATCTCTTTTTAAACATATTAGAAATACCATTGGACATTACCTTGATCACATTTGGATTGAATAATTAACTATGAATTTATATGAAAATTATATCTTAAAACTCTCTAAACATTAATTAACCCAACAATACATACGTAGAAACATACATTGATATGTTGAAAATCACATACATTGCTCCATTAACTCATGCGTAAGTAGCAAACTCACTTGTGTTATGGAATAGAAACAATGAATGGGCCACAAATCACCCAGTCCGAGACATGTAGAAAAAGTAGATTTACTCTTTCCAGATTTCCCTTCCAGTCTATATACTAGGAATAATGTCATCATAAGATGCCCAAAAGGAATAATGCCGTCCTAAAGTACAAATGTTAGGTTGGGATTTATGTTAGGTTGGAGTTGCGAGGTGTCTGGTAGT
Organism: Sericinus montela; assembly: GCA_029286605.1. Taxonomy (NCBI): domain Eukaryota; kingdom Metazoa; phylum Arthropoda; class Insecta; order Lepidoptera; family Papilionidae; genus Sericinus; species Sericinus montela. The sequence continues at coordinate 6,961 of JAGSMR010000589.1, forward strand.
GCGATCGCCTTTCTGCCTGCAAACATGGCGATTACGGCACGCGGAAGCCTATGTCCAGCAGTGGACACACTGCAACTAATAAAATAAAAAATTCGTTCATGATGAACATTTCACACACCTTATGTCCTGCTGGCCAGTGGCTCCATGTGTCCGCCATGTCGCGTGCATGATAACCCTTGCCAAGAGCGCGAGGCTGGTGGGCGAGCCAGAAGGCAACGGCCTGCTGTCCATCGAGCGCGTGTCGCAGGCGCGCGCCGCGCGCAGAATGCGGCTTCAGACTTCGTGCGGCGCGGGCAGCCCGGCACACCTACACGCTCTACTTCATCGTCGACTCCTACCTGGGCGCGGACCGGGAGTGAAGTTCACGGTGGACGTGGACGACGCGCCCACCCACCGACGACGGCGTTCAGATGATTCCGGATTCTAATACGTTTTGTATTAGTTAGTTAGAGAATAAAGTGATTTTTAGTAATTCTTTCTCCATAGAGTAACACCAACGATCCTTCTACAACACGTATCAGTGGTTTGAGTTACATTTTGTTACCGAAAAAGATGATGTTACAGTTCTTAAATGTTTTGTTCAAGGTTGACGCTAAAGCTACTGAACGGATTTTGATCCTGTTTCCATTCCCTAATGTCTTGAACTTAGGACTGACGCACGACTCTCAATGATGCTGCATCGGTTTCTAAAAATGAAGTGTTGTTTGTGAATTGAAATCTATAGAACCGCGGATTTAGATGCGGTTTTCAGTACTACATGGCTTTCTAGACTTCGCCAGAATATCGTTAGCAGCAACCGATGGATTGCGGGACAACCATCTCTAAAAAATATCAGACCGGTATGGGCAGTGGCGTCCGAGGGTGCGGTGGTCTGGTACTGCGATCGCCAATCCGCTTGCCAAGCCTGGCGATTATAGCAAATCCCCTCCCTGTGGGAGAGGCCAATGTCCTACAGTGGACTTTAACAGCCCGACAATAACACATGTATGTATATAATATAATCAAGAAAAGGTTTAATAACTCCGGAGAAATACAATATAATAGGTATTATAGAAACTATCTCAAAGCTATTCCCCAAAAGATACAGACAGTAGTTACCATGTCGAAACTAATAGTTGGAGTTAAAATCACGCTTGGGGTAAATATTTGTGTGATAAATGATTATATAAATATTTATCGACATTATATCGTACCGTTCCTTTGCACACTAAGACCAAATATTACAGTTCAAGTGAGGCCGTAAATGTGAAAAAATTCTAATACTACAGATGTAGACTAAATACAATAGTAGGTATTACAGAGGTAAGCTGGAATTCGGAGTTTAATCGTCCTAGACTTCTGTCTACCTCTGTATTTGGAGGAATATATGTGAATATGTTTCTAAAATAAAAATCGCCTACTAGCCACGTTGCATACAAAAATCAACTGCCAGTGTATATCCGTTGAAATCGGTCTAGCCGTCTCAGAGACTAGCCGGAACAAACGGAGACATCTAAACGTCTGGACCGATTTGTGGGACTTTCACTGGCGGTAGCTGATGTTGTAGGTGTAACTAAGGCTAGCATTATTTTCTAGAAGAGCCGCAGGGGCGGCATTTTAGTCGAGGCTGTTACACAACTAAACACTTGCTTAGATGCTGCGACAAAAGCATATTTTGCTTTCGACTTATACATTACACTTATATAACATGCACATAACAGCCCAGGTAGTCACCGCTGTGGACGCTGGGCCCTCTCGCGTGCCACCATTGCGCCACGCTTAGCACGGGCTAATTGGCGATCTTACTTCACCAGACACCTCGCAACCTAACCTAACATGGCACAACTGGCATTTTGTATGGGATAGGGTGGTATTCTTAGAGACGCCTGAACTAAAAGAAGATACCCGAGAGTAAATCTACCTTTTCTACATGTCTCAGGGTTTGGGTATTTTATAACATTCATTTCTTTTTGTATTCCTTCTTTAAGTAGGGTTTGCTACTTACCCAGAGACATCGGAGCAATGTATCTGGGTTTTCCGGCATATCAATGTATGTTTCTACATAGCGTGTTAGGCTAATTAATGTTTAGAGCCTTGGATATGATTTGATTGCAGTTGATTATTCTCAAAATGCTTGAGCTAAGGCCAAGTGTGTCCAATGATATTTCGCCCTAAAGGAAATATTGTTTGACCAATTTTTCAGTGTTTCCAGCTATTACCTGGTTAAATTATAGAGGGATAATTGTAATCAATTTGTCATTTAATTTTAGAATATGCTATTTCCCATAAGAAATATTTGACAGATTTCATGTAATAACACTATCTTAACATTTGGTTTTAAAAAGGGACGTTGTTTTTGATAGATGTTCAAGTGTTCAAGTTGACGATCCAGTTAAAGTTTACTTCGTTTTGGCGAATGAATTGTATAAATTGTAGGTAGAAACATTTAATTTAGAATTAATATTCATGCAATACCCATAAAGAATGATACTTTTAATAATATTTCTAATCGCAACTAATATTATTTAACATTAACTTAAGGATGACAAAGAGCTGTGGGGGCATTTCGTTGCCTGTACATATTTTGATGTTAGACACCTTCCCACAGTGCACTTCTGTTTGTTTTTCATATTTTAATTAATGTTGTTAAGTATTGAATTATTAACATTTGGCCAAAATTCAGTTTGATTTGATTTCAATATGACAACAGCTGGCCTTGGCCCTGAATAAAATTTAAATTCAAATCCTATCGACAAAGGGAATCTCTAGCGGAATCGACAGGGCGAAGAATTGCATAGCTCTTGGAGTATAATTTAACTCTTTCCACCTAGACGTGAGTCAGGCGCGATCCTAGCTAAGAAAGCTAGAGAGGTGTCCATATTAACGTATTTATTTGTTGTTGTATGTGTATTTAGGAAAAGAATATAAAATTCCATTTGAGTTAGCAATATTTTGCCTGTGAAGAGTATGGCAGCAATTTGATTTTGTTGATATATATACATATTTCTATAAGTACTCAATATATTAAGTATATTATAGTACTGTAGATTCTTTAATTAATTAATGAATTCTTTTTATAAACAAAATTTTAACTATTCTTCCATTAATTAATATATTTTTCTGTCTCCCACAAGATGCCCGACGACCTGCAGAGACATTGCGGGAGAGTCCGTCGGGTGCAAATAACTTTGGGACGCACTCTGGCAGGTAACAGGAAGCTTGTGTTCTAATAGTAGACTTCTGTTGAACTATTATGACGTGATCATGATAAGAAGTACATGTCACATGAGATATTGCAATTACACTTTTGTTAGTTGAAGGTCATCTAATGGGCGAGCAACATTTATCGATTGATCTACCATCTCCAGATGTATGTTACTGTTTAAATATATTAAGATTTTGATGTTTTATACTTTTTATTATTTAGTATTGAACCTGCATGACCTGTCATACGCAAATTACACTAATTTTTCTAACTTTATCTCATGCACCAGTGTAGATATCGCGTTCTCATACTTATTGTGGTTTTAGTATGTCTTTCAACATTAACATTGTTTAAACAGAGATAAGTAGCCACTTATAATATGTACAGTGAGGGCGAGTTAGGTTTCTAGTTTAAACTTACATAACAACTTCAAGTAGTTTAAAGATTAAAGATTGGCTATCGTGACTTTCTTGGATTGACTTGTGAAGGCATCTCAAAATACTCTATACCGTCGGTGCACTAGGACGGCTGTATCCCATGATTCAGGAGGGGCTGGTGCGCGGCGGGCTGTTGCCGCCAGCAGCTGCCAGGGCGCGCGGCGGGAGGGGGCAACGCCCACTCCCGGGACGGGCACAGCTGCAGCGTGGAGGAGCAGGTCTGGAAGCGGCCCGTAGCTTAGTTGCTAACGACCTTCCTTCCCGAAGCTAGGGGTTGATGATTTACATGTGCATACGAATCCTCTCTGTCCGTGAGTGTCTCGAGGAGGGCGACAGAGGAAGCCCTCTACCTACCTATTTCGAAAATACCAGATTAAAATAAGCAAACTGGTGACAAAAGCATTCGTAATCCACTTGCGAATGATCGCGAAGCCTGTAGAATCAATCCTGAAATGGACTTTCATAGGCTGTTTTTTTATGTATATATTCAAACTAACCCGTTCATAACTATAATAAAATGGTGTATCCACTGAAATCAGTACAGCCCGTTCTGTGATATCAGTGTCATTTAAGGATTAGCTCTCATTTTGTTTGGGCTGCTCTAACTGGTGCAAGATAATATACTCGTAAAAGATGTGGCAGGATATATCAGAGTACTTTATAACGTAACTGATATCTGATTACTAACCATGACATAATTAACTAATTGATATATAAACAAAATTACAAAAACAAAAAGCTTTATAACGTTAAGATATTTTGCACGTTCCTCGCAGGTATCCGAGCTGCTGCGCCGCTGCACGGACCCCGTCCTCCGGCGTCACCAGGTCAGTGGAGCCCTGGATCTGGTCACGAGGTGATGCGGTAAAATATTGAAATTGAGCTGAAACTCGAATTAAACCCTGTCTCCGAACTAGAAATTTAGTAATAATTTGTTGTGTTATGTTTGTTTTATAGCCAAATGGAAACTGACATGTTTTAACTGTTTTATTTCTTTTAACTTGTTTCTACACCAAAAACGACGATAAACTCGCCGCTACCTGTCGTTGTCCCAAAATCTTCGGTGAAGGTGGGTCGGAAGGATTTAATCAATCTAGACTTCTGTCTACCTCTGTATTGGAGGAATATATGTGAAATATGTTTCTAAAATAAAAATCTCCTACAAGCCCACGTTACGCCACAAAAATCTGACTTTGTAAGTGTATGTCCAGAATTGAAATCGGTCTGGCCATCACCAGGATAGCCGGGAACAAACGGAGAACGCATCAGAAACGTCTGGACCGATTTTGACGGGACTTTTTCACCAGCGGTAGCTGATGTTGTAAGGTGTAACAAAGGCTAACTGTTAGAAACAATAGTGGGGTTCGCGTTAACTACAAAACCGCGAGAGAGAAGAAGAGCCGCGGGGGCAGCATTTAGTCGAAGGCTGTTACACAACTAAACACTTGCTTAGATGCGCCGACAAAACATGTTTGCTTTTCGACTTGCCATTACACTTATATAACGTACACACATAACAACACGTAGTCCACCCGCTGGACATAGGCCCTCCTGCGTGCCAAACGCCACGCTTGGCAGGCGGTTAGCGATCACTACCAGACACCTCGCAACCTAACCTAACATAACCTAACCTAACATTTTTGTACTTAGGACGGGTATTATTCTTAGGGCATATAGACTAAAGGGAAAATCTTAAAGGTAAATCTACTTTTTCTACATGTCTCCAGGACTGGGTATTTGTGGCCCATTCATTGTTTCTTGTTCCATAACACAAGTGAGTTTGCTACTTACGCATGAGGACATCGGAGCAATGTATGTGATTTTCAACATATCAATGTATGTTTCTACGTATGTATTGTTGGGTATATTAATGTTTAGAGAGCCTTAGATATAATTACAAATTCATAGTTAATTATTCAATCCAAATGTGACTAAGGCGATATTATTAATTATTTTAACATAAGCCTAAAGAATATTGTTTTTGACAAATTCTTCAGTGTTCAAAGCTATTGCGTTAATTATAAGGATAATTGTAAAATCCATTGTTTTTTAATATTTGTTTGAATATACTGAGACTATTTCTTGTATAATAACACTATCTTAACATTGGTTTTTAAAAGGGACGTTGTTTTGATAGATGTTCAGTGTTCAAGTTAAACGGTCTATTCAAGTTTACTAAATTTTAATAGATAATTGTATAAATTAATAATTTGAACATTTAATTTAAATTATTATTCGACCTATTTATAAAATGATACTTTTAATAATATTTCTAATGTAATAATATTATTTTAACATTGGCTTAAAAGGGATGTTGTGATGACAAACTAGCCAGGGGGCATTCGATGCTGCAACCATGTTTTGAGATTTAGACGCAACACAATTAAAAACTACATTTATTTCATATTTTAATTAATGTTGTTGGTGTGGATCAATAAACATTTATTGAAGTCTAAGTTTGATTTTTGATTTGTCTGACCATGACATATTGTGTGTGTATTTGTTATTCATTGGAATAAGAATTTAAATTCATATCGACACAGAGTCTATCTCTGGCGGAGATAAAACAGGCGAAAAGAAATTTTATAATGTTGGGCTTCCTCATTTTTAACTCTTTTCCTAGACATTAGTCGGGCACGATCACTTCAGCCGAGGTGTGTCATATTAACGTATTTATTTGTTTTTTAAATGTACGCCCATTGGGAGAAAAGAATATAAAATTCCCATTTGAAGTTCTTAAAAATATTTACACACCTTGAAGAAAATTATATGTAGTTTGATTTTTGTTGATATATATACATATTTCTATAAAGTATATTATATTAAGTATATTATAAAGAATTAACTAATGAAATTCTTTAAATTAATTAATAATTCTTTACTTATTAATTTTGTGTTATTAGTAATATGTTTTCTGTCTCCTAGATGCTGCGACGACCTGCAGAACATTGCATGATCGATAGTGCAAATGACACAGGACCTTTCTGTGTGGCGATACTTAGGAGGAGGCGTATGTTCAGCAGTAGACTTCTGTTGAACTGTTATGATGACGATGATCATGATAAAGTACATGTCACATGAGATATTGCAATTACACTTTTGTTAGTTGAAAGGTCATCTAATGAATGACAACTTGTTATCGATTGGTCCTACCATCTCAGATGTATGTTGCTGTTTAAATATATTAAAGATTTTTTGATGTTTATACTTTTAGTATTTTGGTATTGAATATGACCTGTCATACACCAGATGCATAATTTTTACTAACTGTCATGCACCAGTGTAGATATCTGCGTTCTCATACTTATTATGCGTTTCGTATGCCATGTTAAACGAGATAAGTAGCCATATAATATTATGTACAGTGAGGAGCAGAGTTAGGGTTCTAGAAGTTTAAACTTATAACAACCTTCAAGTAGTTTTGAATTAAGATTGGCTATCGTGACTTTCTTGGATTGGCTTGTGAGGCATCTCAAAATACTCTATGTACGTCGAGGGTGCACTTGGACATGTCGCAGTTCAGGGGGCTGGTGCGCGGCGGGCTGTGCCGCCGGCGACGCGGGGCGCGCGGCGGGAGAACGCCGCGCCCACTCCGGGACAGGCACAGCTGCAGCGTGGAGGAGCAGGTCCTAAGCGGCCCCGTAGCTTGGTTGCTAGCGACCCGCCTTCCAAGCTAGGGTTGATGATTTACATGCGCATACAGATCCTCTCTGTCCGCAGGTGTCTCGAGAGAGGCGACAGGGAAACCCTATCACCCTACCTATCTCCGAAAATACCAGATTAAAATAAGCAAACTGGTGACCAGCGATCGCCAATCCGCCTGAATGATCGCGAAGCCTGGGAATCAATCACAAATGGACTTTCCATGACTGCCCCATGTATATGCTCTCAAACTAACCGCGTTCGTAGCGCATAATAAAATGAATGGTATCACTGAAATCGGTACAGCCGTTCTGTGATATCGGTATCACCTGGATTAGCTCATTTGTTTGGGCTGTAGCTCGTAACACCAGTTAAGATGTATACTCGTAAAAGATGTAGCGGGATATATCAGGCACTTTTATAACGTAACTGATATCTGGTTCTAACCATGACATATTAATATTCTAATTGATATGCCAAAGCAAGTACAAAAACAAAAAAACTTTTAAAACGTTAAGATATTTGCATTCCTCATAGGAGTATCGAGCTGCGCGCTGCACGGACCCTACATCCTCCAGCGTCACTGGGGTCAATTAGAGCCCTGGATCTAGTCACGAACGATGCGATGCGACGGTGGGCTGAAACTCGAATTAAAACTATGTCCTCTGGAGCTAAGAATTTAGTAGCCATTGTTGTATTGTGTTTTATTTTATAATAAATGGAAACTGACATGTTTTGTATTTTATTTCTTTAACAATCTACGCATAAAAAACGACGTTGATAAACTCATACTTTACCTGTCACGTTGTCCCAAAATCTTCAGTGAAAGGTGGGTCGGAAGGATTTAATCGTCTGAACTATCTACCTCTGTATTGGAGGGAATATATGTGAATATGTTTCTAAAATAAAAAATCTCCTACTAGCCCACGTTACGCCACAAAAATCAGCTTTCTGCCGAAGTGTATCCCGTTGAAATCGGTCTGGCAATCTCAGAGACAATAGCCGGAACAAACAGAGACATCTGAAACGTCTGGACCGATTTTGACGGGACTTTCACACTGGCAGTAGCGTGTTGTAAGGTGTAACTAAAGGCTAGCATTATTTCAAGAAACAATAATTAGGGTTTCGCGTTAACTACAAAACCGCGAAAGGAAAGAGCCGCAGGGGCAGCATTTAGTCGAAGGCTGTTACAACTAAACACTTACTTAGATGCTGCCGACAAAAGCTTATGTTTGCTTTCGACTTACATTACACTTATATAACGTACACGCAACAGCTTATTGGTCCACTGCTGGACGCCAGAGCCTCTCGCGTGCCATAAACGCCACGCTTGGCAGGCGAATTGGCGATCGCACTACCAGACACCTCGCAACCTAACCTAACATAGCTAACCTAACATTTGTACTTGAGACGGGTATTATTCCTTGGGGCATATAGACTAAAGGAAAATCTTAAAAATTAAATCTACTTTTCTACATGTCTCGGGACTGGGTATTTGTGGCCATTCATTGTTTCTTATTCCATAACTTTAAGTGAGTTTGCTACTTGCATGAGACATCGGAGCAATGTATGTGATTTTCAACATATCCAATGTATGTTTCTGTGTATTGTTGGGTATATTAATGTTTAAGAGAGCCTTAAAGATATAATTACAAATTCATGATTAATTATTCAATCCAAATGTGACTAAGGCGATGTGTCCAATGGTATTTTAACATAAGCCTAAAAAGAGATATTGTTTTGACAAATTCTTCGGTGTTCAAAGCTATTGCGTTAATTATAAGGATAATTGTAAAATCCATTGTTTTAATATTTAATTTGAATATACTGAGACTATTTCTTATATAATAACACTATCTTAACATTGGTTTTAAAGGGACGTTGTTTTGATGAATGTTCAGTGTTCAAGTTAAACGGTCAATTAAAGTTTACTAAGTTTTAATAGATAATTGTATAAATTAATAGTGAAACATTTAATTTGAAATTAATATTACAACCTATTTATAAAAATGATTACTTTTAATAATGGCTACAATGTAATAATATTGTTTTAACATTGGCTTCAAAGGGATGTTATTAACCAAACTAACTTGAGGGGCATTCGATGCTGCAACCATGTTTGAAGTTAGACGCAACATACAATTAAAAAACTACATTTGTTTTTCATATTTTAATTAATGTTGTTAGTGTGGATCAATAAACATTTATTGAAGTCTAAGTTTGATTTTGATTTGTCTGACCCTTGACAACAGTATGTGTGTATTTGTTCGATGGAATAAGAATTTAAATTCGTCTATCGACACAGAGTCTATCTCTAGCGGAGATAAAACAGGCGAAAATTTTTATAATATTTGGAAATATAATTTAACTCTTTTCCTAGACATTGATCCGGGCGCTGATCCTTCAGCCGGTGTCATATTAGCAATATATATTTATTTATTTATATGTACATACATTGGAAAAGAATATAAAATTCCCATTTGAAGTTCTTAAAAAATGTTACACCTTGAAAGAGTATATAACTTAATTTGAATTTTGACGATATATATACATATTTCTATAAAGTATATTATATTAGTATATTATAAATTAATAGATTCTTTAAATTAATTAATAGATTCTTTACTTGTTAATTTTAGGTACCATATAGGTACCTACCTGAGGCACCCTATTCCATCCATAGTATAAAATGTCTGGTACGATCGTAATCTGCCTGCCAAGCGTGGCGATTAGGGCACGCGGAGGCTATTTCAGCAGTGGACTGCTGCAAGCTGTTATGTGTACGTTATATAAGTATTGATAGCATAAGTCCGAAAGTAACGCAAGCTTTTGTCGGTAGAAATATGTCGGCTTTTGTAAAAAGTAAGTGAGCTTGGTTGTGTAACAGCCTTCGACTAAATGCTGCCCCTGCGAGCTCTTCTCTTGGTTTTGTAGTTAAAAGCGAAACCCTAATTATTGTTTCTAAAAATAATGCTAGCCTTAGTTACACCGGCAACATCAACTACCGCCAGTGAAAGTCCGTCAAATCGGTCCAAACGTTTCAGATCTGTCCATTTGTTCGGCTGCTCTCTGAGACGGCTAGACCGATTTCAACTGGGACTCTCTGCTAACCAGCTGAAATTTTTAGCCAGCGTAACGTGGGCTGGTAGGCGATTTTATTTAGAAACATATTCACATATATTCCTCCAATACATGGGTAGACGAAGTCAGACGACTAAATCCTTCGACCCACCTTTCACCGAAGATTTTGGGACAACGTGAAGAGGTAGCGGCGAGCTTATCGTCGTTTTGCGTAGATTGTTAAAAGAAAATAAAACGGTTAAAACATACCAGTTTCCATTTATATAAAATAACACAATACAACAAATTATTACTAAATTTCTTAGTTCGGACGGGACATAGTTTTTAATTCGAGGTTTCAGCTCAATTTCAATCCCAATTGGATTCCAATTGGACCTGGTGACATCGAGGACGTGGGGGAGTCCATTACGGTGGCGCAGCAACTCGGATACCTGGCGAGGAGACATTACCAAAATATCTTAACGTTTAAAAGTTTTTTGTTTTGTACTTTGTTTATATATCAATTTAGAATATTAATTATGTCATGGTTGGGAACTAGATATCAGTTACGTTATAAAAGTGCTTCCAGTATATCCCGCTACATCTTTACGAGTATATTATCTTAACCGGTGATAAAATTAGCCCAAACAAAATGGACTAATCCTGCAAGTGATACTGACACATCCAGAACAGGCTGTACCGATTTCAGTGATATATTCATTTGTTATTGTGCTGAACGCGGTTAATTTGAGTATATACATAAAAACAGCCTATGAAACTCCATTTCAGGATTGATTCTACATGCTTCTCGCGATCATTCAGGAGGATTGGCGATATAGCTTTGTACCAGTTGCTTATATTAATCTGGTATTTTTCGAGATAGGCAGGGTAGTCTAGTCTAAAGTCATCCCTCTATCGCCTCTCCAGAGACACTCACAGACAAGGAAGGATTCGTATGCACATATAAATCTTCAACCCCTAGCTTCGAAGGCGGGGTCGCTGGCAACTAAGCTACGGGTCAGTTTGTGACCTGCTCCTCCACGCTGCAGTTGCGCCCGTCCCGGGAGTGGGCGCGCCCTCTCCGCCGCGCCCGCGGCCGCCAGTCTGCGTAGTATTAACTAGCACTTAAATACATCACTATGCTATTAAGTATTATTATATTATTATTTTATTTATCTTCACGCAAAATCCCTGACGGGGTAGCCAGAGAACAGATCGCCAAGTGTCACGATCCCTGCATACTTCTTTCGCTTCTTTCAGATTCATCATCTTCTTCATACATGCGTCTAGGTATCCAGTACTCTTGACCCTCCTCTCTTCGAGCAATTTGCTCACGTAATTCAGATATTGGCTCGGTCTACCTCGACACCTTTTAATAATAACTTTCGCGCTATATATTTTCTTCACATTTCGGTCTTCACTCATTCACTCAACGTGCCCAAACCATCGAAGCACGCCCTTATCCATTTTTGAGACAAGGTCATCTTTCAAACCTGCCATATTACGAAGATCTCTTCGTTTCGCTTTCGGTCAGCCATGGTAAGGCCGCACATTTTACGAAGAGATCGCATCTCACTGCATTCAACCTGCTTTTATGCTTCTTCTGGCATACCCAGGTTTCGCTGCCGCCACCAACAAAGTCGGTACCAACACTGCGTTATGTATTGCGATGCGCACTAAGCACTTAAATACCATCACTATGCTA
>JAGSMR010000590.1:0-21073 GCA_029286605.1 Sericinus montela
ATTTAAGTATTATTATATTATTATTTTATTTATCTTCACGCACAATCCCTGACAGGGTAGCCAGAGAACAGATCGCCAAGTGTCACGATCCCTACATACTTCTTTCGCTTCTTTCAGATTCATCATCTTCTTCATACATGCACGTCTAGGTATCCAGTACTCTTGACCCTCCTCTCTTCGAGCAATTTGCTCACATGGTCTTCGAAAGTTAATCTCGGTCTACCTCGACACCTTTTAATATTAACTTTCGCGCTATATATTTTCTTCACCATTCGGTCTTCACTCATTCGCTCAACGTGCCCAAACCATCGAAGCACGCCCTTATCCATTTTGAGACAAGGTCATCTTTCAAACCTGCCATATTGCGAATCTCTTCGTTTCGCTTTCGGTCAGCCATGGTAAGGCCGCACATTTTACGAAGAGATCGCATCTCCACTGCATTCAACCTGCTTTTATGCTTCTTCTGGCATACCCAGGTTTCGCTGCCATATAACAAAGTCGGTACCAACACTGCGTTATGTATTGCAAGGCGTGCACTTTTCACAACGCCTTGCCTTTTGATTAACGCAGTCAGGGCACCATTGACTTTGTTCCCGGCAACGACACGCCTGTCCACATCTAAATCACATCTTCCATCCCGGCTAAACGCACTCCCCAAGTATACAATTTCATTCACCTGTTCTAGACATTCCTGATTTACCCAAATTTCGCACTTCGTTCTTTCTTCGTCCCTTTCAAATACCAGAACCTTAGTTTTATTAGCATTCAAACGGAGACCATTAATTTCATTCTTCTTTCATACGTGACTAATGCCTGCAGTTCTGCCTCTGATGGTGCTATAAGCACTGCATCATCAGCATAAAGCAGACAATTTACTTTTATGTCACCCAATTTCACACCCAAACAGCTATCTTTCAGCTTCTGTAAACAGCTGTCGAGATACAGTATGAATAGCCAGGAAGACATGACACAACCCTGTTTTACGCCCGTTTGGACGCTAAACATGGGTGACAGGTCATGCCCTACCCGCACACAGGCTTTACAGTCACAGTAAAGTGACTGCACAGCCCTTAACAATCGACCATCCACACCATACCCCGGCAACAGTTCCCACATTTTCTTCCTTACAACCTTATCAAATGCTTTCTCAAGATCCACAAAAGCACAGAAAATCTTCTGGTTAGCAGCCAGAAGCTTCTCCGTGATCATGCGGAGAGAAAACATTTGATCCGTGCATCCTCTTCCAGGTCTAAATCCGCATTGTGCCTCCCATAGAAATCTTTCCGATTTCTCTTGCATCCTACTTGTCAAAACCTTCGAGTAAACTTTACTTGCTAAACTGGTCAAGCTGATCGCCCGATAGCACCCGCAGTCATAATGTGAACCTTTACCTTTATATAAAGGCACAATGACCGCGGATCGCCAATCATCGGAACAGCCCCGTTCGCCAGCACAAATTGCACAGCAGATGAAAGCTGTCCCAGACGCGTGGCCCACCATGCTTGACCATTTCAGCAGTAACTCTGTCTAGTCCGCAGCCTTACCACATTTCAAACTTCTAATCGCACATTCAATCTCTTTCATACTGATGACCTCAGTGTCATCGAGGTCCAGTCTGGCGTACCAGTCACGGCGTCACCCCGGATCCCTCACTAAGATCATCACACGCATACATCTCTATAAAATTCGCTCCATCGCTGCATGACGTCCGATTTTTCTGAGAGGACGTCATTGGTTCCAAGCACTTTATTCATTCTTAAGGCTGTCGCACCACTCCGGGTCCTTCAACCTCTTTCCAGAAGAGTTTGGAGTTCTCCTTGAAGTTGTGCGACAACCTTTCAAATCCCTTCCATTCTACTCCTTTCACGCACTTCCTCAATCAATGCTTTCGTGTGAACTTTCTGGAGCTTATATCTTTCTTTCCTCTTCTCTCTCATATCCTTATCATTACTAGAGGCCAAGTAGTCTAACCATGCTTTCTTCTTCTTATTTACAGCTTCTTTCACTTCGTCATTCCACCATGCATCACCCTTTTTACTACTACCTCTTTTCACATTTCCACACACGTCTTCCGCTGCACTAACCATTCCATCTCTAAGGCTCTGCCATATTTCTTCCACACATTCTTTCCTAACACCAATGCTGTCCAGCTTTTCGGCTACCCTTGCTTGATATTTATTCCTAGTGTCCGCTTCCTGAAGCTTCCAGCTTCGGATGCTACCGACCGACTGTGGTTCTGGTATCGCCGTCCGGTGGCGCCAACCCGCGAACAGACCCTAAATCTAGTAATCACTAGGTAGTGATCCGTTCCCAGGTCAGCACCTCGGAACACTCGCGTATCCATCACCTGTTTTCGCAGTCGGTCATCCACCAGGAATAAATCGATCATACTTCTCTCATTCTCTCTTGTTCTAGTATACATATGGATTTTCTTGTGACTAAACATAGTGTTTGTCACAAGAAGACCCTTTCCTTGCATACAGCCAGTATAAGCTTGCCAGCATCGTTAACCCTTTTATCGCCAAACATTCCAAGCACCGACTCGTACCCTGGCCGAGCGGTACCAACCCATCCATTCAAATCACCACATACAACAATTCTTTCGTTTTCTCTAACCAAGTCTAGAACTTCTCTTACATTCTCCCAAAACTCCTCCAGCTCAGCTCTGGACGACGAAGCCACCGGCGCATAAACAGCCAAAAGGAATAACTTCGTCAGTCCCAATTTAAAGCGAACCCAGAGAAGTCTCGAGTTCACAACCTTATATTCAGTCATAACATCGACCAACCGAGACGACAGCAGCACCCCCACTCCCTGGCAGGCGCTCTCGCTCTCCGGGACTCCGGACCATAGAGCTAACGCCCCGCTCTTCAGTACCACTGCCCTTCCGTTTGGTCTCCGACAAACACACGACATCTAATTCTCTTTCTTTCATTATTTCAATCAACTCATTCGTCTTATCTCTCATGCCTCCTCTAACATTCCACGTGCCAACTCTGCACTCCGTCCTCCACCTTCCGCCGTGTCGGGCTGTGCGTGACGGGTGGCGGTCCCCATCGCCGCTTTGCGCGCTGCATTTCACACCAACGGGGACGAACTGGTGTGCGTCGCCTTCAGGGGACGCCTAACCCTCGTTGGCATGGGTGCGCAGCTGTGTAGAATTGCAGCCCTGAAAGGGCTGGCAGGGAATCGCGACGAGCACGCTTCTACAATGACCCCCTTCTACAATGCTATTTAAGTGCACAAGTAATAATAACACATACAAGCAAATTAAATAGATAAGAGGATTAGTTCCATGGATTATAAATAGTAAAATACTATAGTAATATACTACCAAATATTTTCTGTGCGTAGTCAGGTACAATTAAGATATATGTGTAGATTGTAAACAACAACGGAACCAACATGGATCTCTGAGGTACCCGACTGGAGATTTTATGGAATTCTAAGATTGCAGTGCGATATCATATACTTAATATCCCTCCTCTTCCTCTCCGTGGGTGTCCCCTCCCCAGACAGTCGAAGGTCTCTGCTTTCGTTCACAGGAGTCGAGTGTCACGACACTGGTTTCTTTCTTCTTTTCACCTTTTTACTCAACGGATATCAAAAAAAAACCTCTCCGTGGGTGTCGTAGAGGCGACTAAGAGATCAGCCTTGAGAATAGCAATAGTTTCAGACCGATGGAGAGGCAAACTGTCTCGGAAAACAAGAACGCTAGACCAAAATACTACAGATCGATGACGGGCAAAGAGTGTTTCGAGTAGTCGCTACATGTGACGGGCAGTAGCGTTTAAGGTGCAAGGTTGGTTACGATTACAGCGAATCCTCCCTTACGGGAGATGCATATAGCATGTAACGGACTTTTACAGACCGTTATGGATATGTGTAGATTGTAAACAACATCTAGAAATTAAGAATGTCTAGATGTTGTTTAATTCTAGATGTTGTTTAATTCTAGATGTTGTGTAATTAAGAGTTTCTAGATGTTGTTAGAAGTCTAATAAACAAACAGCATTCTTCGGTGTTCCGAGTTTATGGCGGTGTACATGGACTAGTATTATTGAACCTTTAATGGATTGCCAAATAACAACGCATTAATGTTTTCTTTGAATAGAGTTTATGTTATGTAACAAATTTCAATAACACGTCATTGTGTTATCAGCAACATTAATTTCCACGATGAGACAAGTTATTATACGCTCGTAGAAATTAACTAAGTAAATACATGCGTAGAGACTTATTATTGATCGATTTACACGCATTTCCCTGTCCTAGGGTAGTCAGAGGGTTCACCACACATTTCACTGGAGCTTATTTGTATTAGGTGGTGATTCTGTCGCCATCTCTTAATGTATAAGCCACGATACAGTTCATGCATAAATTTGGAAAAAACTTAATGGCACGAGCCTGATCTTGAGCATCCTGAAGATCGAACTCGAATCTCTCAGTTCGTATTCCGATCAATCAAGCAATCGCCTGTTGCGGTCTATTTACGAATTGTAAAAATATTTAAATAGCCACAATAATCTGTTTAGTCAGTTAGCATTAAAAAAATATTCTGGAAAGTACTACTTTTTATTTATTTTCAACTCAATTCGATTTATTTACTCAAAACATGTGATTATATACAGATGTCCATGAAAATTTGTGTACAATGTTTTAATCAAATAGGCACGCAAATATTACAGAAATTTCAGATAGTTAAATGTAATATAATTACTAATTTGTTAATAATAATTTGAAACTTATATTATAAATAAGGAGAAATTATTACATTAAAATTAAAATTAAATTTTTTAAAACGTAAGACATGTAGGAAAACAACGTCAATTCAATTCAAAATTATAAAATATGTCAATTATTGTTAAATACATGTCATATTTTTATACATATTACCATGCAATTCACGTAACATAAATTAATCGAGGTTATTTCATTTTATCAGTCAAATAGTCGTTGATCGTATAATAACATTTTTTTTTAATTAGGAATTCCTTTAGTTTGGCCTTGAAATTAGCCGCACTAAGGGTCCTATTTGCTAGTTCTCTCGGTAATTTATTATACATAATGGTTGCCATATTAAATATGCTTTTACTGAACTGTGTAGATGAGTGCCGAGTAAAACATAGTTTCTTTTTCTTGCACTCTCCGGGAATCTAAACATATTTTCATTCGTCTTAACGAATACAACTTTATAGATGCATAGACACGGACATGGCAGTATTCT
The DNA here is from genome assembly GCA_029286605.1 of Sericinus montela. NCBI lineage: Eukaryota > Metazoa > Arthropoda > Insecta > Lepidoptera > Papilionidae > Sericinus > Sericinus montela. The sequence goes on from JAGSMR010000590.1 coordinate 5,228, forward strand.
TATGTTTTGGAAATAAGGCTTACAAGTATCGGTAGGTTTTAAGTGACAGATAGCCCTTATAAATTTTTTCTAGGCTCTAAATACTTAAAATCTTTATCCGTTGAATTTCGCCAAAATATAATACCATAACGTAAGGTTACGGTCACGTAGGAATTATATGCAATCATAACTGTATTCTGGTTTACTGCTTCACAAAGCATGTACAGTGCAAAAGAAAAAGAATATACTTTCACATAAATCAAAAGTTCTATTTATAGATGAAAACAAAATAAAACAATTTCAATTTTATAATTTCATTTTTTAACAATATGCCCTTTTAACTATAGATATTGTATAAAATTACGAATAAACAAAATTCATAACGCAAAGTCATCGGCTTCATTTGTTTTGCATCTGTAATAAAAAAAATATTTCATTGGTATTTAAACATTTTTACGAGTCCTATCGGTATAATAGTTTACGATCTCCTTTCTTCCGTGGATGTCGTAAGAGTTATCAAAGGGAGAAGCCTATAATATCTTAATGACAGCCAATTAATAGCGTATTAAGTTGAAATAATATAAGGTTAAATATATTTTTAAACCAATACCAAACGGCCGCTTGTTGACCTTGACAGTCAAGTTAATGGATCTGTGTGTCGTCCATTTTGTTAATAACGACGTTATCTCTAGATACATATTTGTAAGTGTAGGTGTTTAAGTCGACGTATACTTTTGTATTCTTTTTGTAATAAACTTTCCTGATGTAAAACTTGTTTTATTTTACTCATTCTAAGCTATAAAATTTATCTTATATGTAGTGTGTGGTAAAGGTATACAATTAATTTGTACCATTTTAAGCATAATTCTAAGCATGAGGTAAGAGTTTGGCCGTAGTGGTATCGACTTAAGAATAACGACATTTATCTGGTGGGTGACGTAGAGGCGTTTAAGAGAAAAGCCTTGATAATATCGATGGCTACTGACAGATGGTGAGGTACCTATCTCAAAACATACCAGACCAAAATAAGCTAACCAGTGAATGGCAGCACTATCATGTTTCACTTTAACCAGATGTCTGGTATTGCAATCGCCAATTCGCTTTGTTGCGCCTGACGATTAAGGCTAACCCTCCCCAATGATAGGCCTACGTCTAGCAGTAGACTTTCACAGGGTAATGTGTAGTGTGTGTGTGTAAGTATTATTTATTAAAGAAAACCGAAAACTGCTTAATTCTTTAAGCCCTCTTAGTCGCCCTTTTTAATAAACAGTCCATTTCAAATGGATGTAATGGAACACTGATACTTACGATTTACTAAGTAATGAAAACTAAATTTATTAAATAAAGTATTCTATTAAGCACTAAATTGTTTGCATTGAAGCTTAAGAAATGAAGTATTAACTAGCACTTAAATACATCACTATGCTATTTAAGTGCACAAGTAATAATAACACATACAAGCAAATTAAATAGATAAGAGGATTAGTTCCAATGGATTATAAATAGTAAAATACTATAGTAATATGCTACCAAATATTTTCTGTGCGTAGTCAGGTACAATTAAGATATATATGTAGATTGTAAACAACAACGGAACCAACATGGATCTCTGAGGTACCCGACTGGAGATTTTATGGAATTCTAAGATTGCAGTGCGATATCATATACTTAATATCCCTCCCTCTTCCTCTCCGTGGGTGTCCCCTCCCCCCGACAGTCGAAGGTCTCTGCTTTCGTTCACAGGAGTCGAGTGTGTCACGACGTTGGTTTTCTTTCTTCTTTTCACCTCGTTGTCGCAGGTCTATACAGATGAAGCTGTGAAGGCCTCCGGGCTAACAGCATCCCGTGGTTGGTTTAGTCGATAAGTTTCTCCTTCTGAGATCTTAGTCAGAAACTGTTCGTTTCGACCTCCCGGTCAGGAAACAAGCGTCCCTTTGACCCACCTTCCACCGAAGATATTTTCGGGACAACGTGACAGGTGGTGAGCCCGTCGCCGCATTTATGTTGGAAATAAGGCTTACAAGTATCGGTAGGTTTTAAGTGACAGATAGCCCTTATAAATTTTTTCTAGGCTCTAAATACTTAAAATCTTTATCCGTTGAATTTCGCCAAAATATAATACCATAACGTAAGGTTACGGTCACGTAGGAATTATATGCAATCATAACTGTATTCTGGTTTACTACTTTACAAGCATGTACAGTGCAAAAGAAAAAGAATATACTTTCACATAAATCAAAAGTTCTACTTATATATGAAAACGAAATAAAACAATTTCAATTTTATGATTTCATTTTTGAACAATATGCCCTTTTAATTATAGATATTGTATAAAATTACGAATAAACAAAATTCATAACGCAAAGTCATCAGCGCCATTTGTTTTGCATCTGTAATAAAAAAAATATTTCATTGGTATTTAAACATTTTACGAGTCATATCGGTGAAAGAGTTTTCGATCTCCTTTCTTCCGTGGATGTCGTAAGAGTTATCAAAGGGAGAAGCCTATAATATCTTAATGACAGCCAATTAATAGCGTATTAAGTTGAAATAATATAAGGTTAAATATATTTTAAACCAATACCAAACGGCCGCTTGTTGAACTTGACAGTCAAGTTAATGGATCTGTGTGTCGTCCATTTTGTTAATAACGACGTTATCTCTAGATACATATTTTGTAAGTGTAGGTGTTTAAGTCGACGTATACTTTTTGTATTCTTTTTTGTAATAAACTTTCCTGATGTAAACTTGTTTTATTTTACTCATTCTAAGCTATAAAATTTATCTTATATGTAGTGTGTGGTAATAGGTATACAATTAATTTGTACCATTTTAAGCATAATTCTAAGCATGAGGTAAGAGTTTGGCCGTAGTGGTATCGACTTAAGAATAACGACATTTATCTGGTGGGTGACGTAAGAGGCGTTTAAGAAAGCCTTGATAATATCGATGGCTACTGACAGATGGTGAGGTACCTATCTCAAAAAATACCAGACCAAAATAAGCTAACCAGTGAATGGCAGCACTATCATGTTGCACTTTAACCAGATGTCTGGTATTGCAATCGCCAATTCGCTTTGTTGCGCCTGACGATTAAGGCTAACCCTCCCCAATGATAGGCCTACGCCTAGCAGTAGACTTTCACAGGGTAATGTGGTGTGTGTGTGTGTAAGTATTATTTATTAAGAAAAACCGAAAACTGCTTAATTCTTTAAGCCCTCTTAGTCGCCCTTTTTAATAAACAGTCCATTTCAAATGGATGTAATGGAACACTGATACTTACGATTTACTAAGTAATGAAAACTAAATTTATTAAATAAAGTATTCTATTAAGCACTAAATTGTTTGCATTGAAGCTTAAGAAATGAAGTATTAACTAGCACTTAAATACATCACTATGCTATTTAAGTGCACAAGTAATAATAACACATACAAGCAAATTAAATAGATAAGAGGATTAGTTCCCATGGATTATAAATAGTAAAATACTATAGTAATATACTACCAAATATTTTCTGTGCGTAGTCAGGTACAATTAAGATATATATGTAGATTGTAAACAACAACGGAACCAACATGGATCTCTGAGGTACCCGACTGGAGATTTTATGGAATTCTAAGATTGCAGTGCGATATCATATACTTAATATCCCTCCCTCTTCCTCTCCGTGGGTGTCCCCTCCCCCCGACAGTCGAAGGTCTCTGCTTTCGTTCACAGGAGTCGAGTGTGTCACGACGTTGGTTTTCTTTCTTCTTTTCACCTCGTTGTCGCAGGTCTATACAGATGAAGCTGTGAAGGCCTCCGGGCTAACAGCATCCCGTGGTTGGTTTAGTCGATAAGTTTCTCCTTCTGAGATCTTAGTCAGAAACTGTTCGTTTCGACCTCCCGGTCAGGAAACAAGCGTCCCTTTGACCCACCTTCCACCGAAGATATTTTCGGGACAACGTGACCGGTGGTGAGCCGTCGCCGCATTTATGTTGGAAATAAGGCTTACAAGTATCGGTAGGTTTAAGTGACAGATAGCCCTTATAAATTTTTCTAGGCTCTAAATACTTTACAATTTATCAGTTGAATTTCGCCAAAATATAATACCATAACGTAAGGTTACGGTCACGTAGGAATTATATGCAATCATAACTGTATTCTGGTTTACTACTTTACAAGCATGTACAGTGCAAAAGAAAAAGAATATACTTTCACATAAATCAAAAATTCTATTTATAGATGAAAACAAAATAAAACAATTTCAATTTTATAATTTCATTTATTGAACAATATGCCCTTTTAATTATAGATATTGTATAAAATTACGAATAAACAAAATTCAAAACGCAAAGTCATCAGCGCCATTTGTTTTGCATCTGTAATAAAAAAAATATTCCATTGGTATTTAAACATTTTTACGAGTCATATCGGTGAAAAGAGTTTTCGATCTCCTTTCTTCCGTGGATGTCGTAAGAGTTATCAAAGGGAGAAGCCTATAATATCTTAATGACAGCCAATTAATAGCGGTATATCTTGAAATAATATAACGTTTAATATATTTTAAACCAATATCAAACGGCCGCTTGTTGAACTTGACAGTCAAGTTAATGGATCTGTGAGTAAATTGTCGTCCATTTTGTTAATAACGCTGTTATCTTAAAATACATATTTGTTAGTGTAGGTGTTTAAGTCTACGTATACTTTTTGTATTCGCTTTTGAAATAAACTTTCCTGATGTAAAACTTGTTTTATTTTACTCATTCTAAGCTATAAAAATTAATCTTATATGTAGTGTGTGGTAATAGGTATACAATTAATTTGTACCATTTTAAGCATAATTCTAAGCATGAGTTAAGAGTTTGGCCGTAGTGGTATCGACTTAAGAATAATGACATTTATCTGGTGGGTGACTATCTCAAAAAATACCAGACCAAAATAAGCTAACCAGTGAATGGCAGCACTATCATGTTGCACTTTAACCAGATGTCTGGTATTGCAATCGCCAATTCGCTTTGTTGCGCCTGACGATTAAGGCTAACCCTCCCCAATGATAGGCCTACGTCTAGCGGTAGACATTCACAGGGTAATGTGTAGTGTGTGTGTGTGTTAGTACAATTTATTAACGAAAAACTGAAAACTGCTTAATTCTTTAAGCCTTCTTAGTCGCCCTTTTTTAATAAACAGTCCATTTCAAATGGATGTAATGGAACACTGATACTTACGATTTACTAAGTAATGAAAACTAAATTTATTAAATAAAGTATTCTATTAAGCACTAAATTGTTTGCATTGAAGCTTAAGAAATGAAGTATTAACTAGCACTTAAATACATCATCACTTTGCTACTTAAGTGCACAAGTAATAATAACACATACAAGCAAATTAAATAGATAAGAGGATTAGTTCCCATGGATTATAAATAGTAAAATACTATAGTAATATACTACCAAATATTTTCTGTGCGTAGTCAGGTGCAATTAAGATATATGTGTAGATTGTAAACAACAACGGAACCAACATGGATCTCTGAGGTACCCGACTGGAGATTTTATGGAATTCTAAGATTGCAGTGCGATATCATATACTTAATATACCTCCTCTTCCTCTCCGTGGGTGTCCCTCCCCAGACAGTCGAAGGTCTCTGCTTTCGTTCACAGGAGTCGAGTGTGTCACGACACTAGTTTTCTTTCTTCTTTTCACCTTTTTACTCAACGGATATCAAAAAACCTCTCCGTGGGTGTCGTAAGAGGCGACTAAGAGATCAGCCTTGAGAATAGCAATAGCTTCCGACCGATGGAGGCCAACTGTCTCGGAAAACAAGAACGCTAGACCAAAATACTAGAGATCGATGGCGGGCAAAGAGTGTTTCAGTGGTCGCTACATGTGACGGGCAGTAGCGTTTAAGGTGCAAGGTTGGTTACGATTACAGTGAATCCTCCTTACGGGAGATGCATATAGCATGTAACGGACTTTTACAGACCGTTATGGATATGTGTAGATTGTAAACAACATCTGGAAATTAAGAATGTCTAGATGTTGTTTAATTCTAGATGTTGTGTAATTAAGAGTTTCTAGATGTTGTTAGAAGAAGAAACAAACAGCATTCTTCGGTGTTCCGAGTTTAAGGCGGTGTACATGGACTAGTATTATTTAACCTTTAATGGATTGCCAAATAACAACGCATTAATGTTTTCTTTGAATAGAGTTTATGTTATGTAACAAATTTCAATAACACGTCATTGTGTTATCAGCAACATTAATTTCCACGATGAGACAAGTTATTATACGCTCGTAGAAATTAACTAAGTAAATATATGCGTAGAGACTTATTATTGATCGATTTACACGCATTTCCCTATCCTAGGGTAGTCAGAGGGTTCACCACACATTTCACTGGAGCTTATTTGTATTAGGTGGTGATTCTGTCGCCATCTCTTAATGTTTAAGCCACCATACAGTTCATGCATAAATTTGGAAAAACTTAATGGCACGAGCCTGATCTTGAGCATCCTGAAGATCGAACTCGAATCTCTCAGTTCGTATTCCGATCAATCAAGCAATCGCCTATTGCGGTCTATTTACGAATTGTAAAAATATTTAAATAGCCACAATAATCTGTTTAGTCAGTTAGCATTAAAAAAATATTCAACTCAATTCGATTTATTTGCTCAAAACATGTGATTATATACAGATGTCCATGAAAATTTGTGTACAATGTTTTAATCAAATAGGCACGCAAATATTATAGAAATTTCAGATAGTTAAATGTAATATAATTACTAATTTGTTAATAATAATTTGAAACTTTCAATTATAAATAAGGAGAAATTATTACATTAAAATTAAAATTCAATTTGTCAAATTAATTTAAATCGTAAGACATATAGGAAAACAACGTCAATTCAATTCAAAATTATAAAATATGTCAATTATTGTTAATTACATGTCATATTTTTTATACATATTTACCATGCAATTCACGTAACATAAATTAATCGAGGTTATTTCATTTTATCAGTCAAATAGTCGTTGATCGTATAATAACATTTTCTTTTAATTAGGAATTCCTTTAGTTTGGCCTTGAAAATAGCCGCACTAAGGGTCCTATTTGCTAGTTCTCTCGGTAATTTATTATACATAATGGTTGCCATATTAAATATGCTTTTACTGAACTGTGTAGATGAGTGCCGAGTAAAACATATTTTCTTTTTCTTGCACTCTCCGGGAATCTAAACATATTTTCATTCGTCTTAACGAATACAACTTTATAGATGTATAGACACGGACATGGCAGTATTCTTATGTTTTGGAAATAAGGCTTACAAGTATCGGTAGGTTTTAAGTGACAGATAGCCCTTATAGATTTTTCCTAGGCTCTAAATACTCTCTTTTTTATCAGTTGAATTTCGCCAAAAAATAATACCATAACGTAAGGTTGCGGTCACGTAGGAATTATATGCAATCATAACTGTATTCTGGTTTACTGCTTTACAAAGCATGTACAGTGCAAAAGAAAAGAATATACTCTCACATAAATCAAAGTTCTACTTATATATGAAAACGAAATAAAACAATTTCAATTTTATGATTTCATTTTTTAAACAAAATGCCCTTTTAACTATAGATATTGTATAAAATTACGAATAAACAAAATTCATAACGCATTCATCGGCGCCATTTGTTTTGCATCTGTAATAAAAAAGTATTTCATTGGTATTTAAACATTTTTACGAGTCATATCGGTGAAAGAGTTTACGATCTCCTTTCTTCCGTGTATGTCGTAAGAGTTATCAAAGGGAGAAGCCTTCATAGGCTTCTCCCTTTGTTCTTTTATCATTAAGATAGTATTATCTTAATGACAGCCAATTAATAGCGGTATATCTTAAAATAGTATAAGCTTTAGTATATTTTAAACCAATACCAAACGGCCGCTTGTTGAACTTGTGGTTGGTAACTTCCCACTTCAACCTTACGCACCTATTACCTCGGGGAATAGGTGCGTAAGGAATAACCTGAATGAGGGGCACACTGCTGCTCCAGCCACTTGTAGTCTTCGACGAGCTCCCGAGACTGCAGCGCCGGTCCCAACGTCTTCAGCACTCTTGTGGAACGCATTGACGTACGACAACAGGAGATGAAAGACGAAAAAGATTTTTTCAATTAAACACATTTATTTGTCGCGTGATCGCTCCATATCTGACCACCTCCGTGGAAGAGTGGTGAAAACAGGTTTTCATGGTGTCGTCATCTCTAAATCCGTCCCGGGTTCGATTGCCGATCGGGTCAATGTGAAAACAATTTTTCTACATTTTCTCAGGTCAGGTGTTTGTGGTTCCTTTAAGGTTTCAAGTGCTTAAATTGCTTATTTTGGGATTGGGGTAGTAATGAATGTAATGTAGTCCCCCATCAATGTATGTAACTAATTATTTATTTACATGAGTGACACGGTGGTCCTCCTCCACATTTGCCAACCACCATGGAAGAGTGGCGCGCACACCGATTATATAGAAAACACTTTTAATATTTTCTCGGGTGTAAACACCAGGTACATGTTTGTGATACCTTCGTTGTTTCTGATTCCATAACACTAGTGCTTTAGCTGCTAATTTATTTACTTTGGGATCAAAGCAGTTATATGTACTTGTATGTATTTAATTATTTATTTACATGAGTCACGTAACTATAATGACGTCATAGTTCAAAATTAATAAATTAATTATTTTAAAGCACGTGTTAAATAATATAAAACACTTATACGTGTGAGTGGGCTCATACATTCATAGATATGTATGTACATAACGACCTGCGAGTGCCTCACCTCTAAGACTGCGACAGGCTTACCACCTGCCATATTGACCCAAATAAGGACTATTTTATCTTTTTTTTTTTTTTTTTTTAACATTATAAGCTAGCGTTTAACTACAATCCCACCTGATGGTAAGTGGCGATGTAGTTTTTGTTGAAGGCTTTTACTAGCTTGAAAGAGCCTATTCACTCTTCTCTTGAAGACACCCACATTGTAATCGGACGGAAAGACTGATGCAGGTAAATTATTCCAGTCCTTTGCTGTACGCATTATGAACGACGAAGCAAAACGCTTCGTCCGAATGCAAGGAATATATCGACAACAAAGGATGGAGACCCGACGTGCGTCTTGTTGTCCGATGATGGAAAAGGGAAGGGGAATTAACTCATGTAATTCCTTCGCACACTCTCCAAAATGTAACCTGTAGAACACCGAGAGACTGGCCACGCGACGTCTGTGTTCGAGACTGGACAAATTGGTAGTAACCAAGTCAGGATCACCGATTAGCCGCTTGGCCCGTCTCTCCACAGAATCCAAGGCTGCCAGTTGATATTTAGGAGCTCCAGCCCATATGTGGCAGCAGTACTCTACAGCCGACCGGACCTGAGCTTTATATAGGGTCAGAAGCTGTCCCGGGTAAAGTAACGCCGCACTTTTGCAAGAACTCCCAATCTCCTTGCAGCGGCTTTGGCCTTAGACTCAATGAACCGCTCAAAGTTAAGCTTTGACGTGATTTCGACTCCTAGTAACTGGAGGCGGTCGGTGTATTCAGAGATACATTCTGAAATTTAGGAGCCAAGGTGAACTGGCTCAGCACGGCGGAGAACAGACACGCTTGCGTTTTGGTGGCATTGAATCTCACAAGATTGGTATTGCCCCAGTTGAAACTGCCTGTAATGTAAGATTCATACGCTCTACCATGGCCTCCCGAGCAGACTGTACTTGATCCTGTCTGGGCTGAACACGCGCCAGATATCTCTCCACAACTGTGCTGTCATCTGCATACCCAAAGAGACCGGGCTCGAGCAGGTCGTTTATGTGCAACAGAAAGAGAGTTGCGGACAGAACAGACCCTTGAGGAACTCCGGTATTAATCGCCATAGCCTCCGATGAGCAGCCGTCAATAACGACTCGCAAAGACCGTTCCGCAAAAGTCTTCTATCCAGGCTATCAGTCAGGGGATATACCATATAAAGGAAGCTTATTGATAAGGCTAGCATGCCAGACCCTGTCAAAAGCCTTCGAGACATCGAGCGAAACCGCGAGTGCTTCACCACTATTCTCGAGGGCCTCACCCACAGATGTGTGACATACACTAGAAGGTCCCCAGTCGACCGATTTCGGCGAAACCCGTACTGTCGATCGCTAAGGAGATCGTTATGTTCGATATGCCAAGGGTGCGAGTTCAATATACGCTCCATAATCTTACAGAGTATGGAGGTAATTGAAATAGGTCGATAATTGACTGGGTCAACACGGCTACCTTTTTGGGCACGGGCTGCACGTTAGCAAGCTTCAGGTTTTGGGAACTATTCAGTCTTCAAGGAGAGGCGATACAAGCGTGTCAGAACAGGAGACAACTCGGGTGCACAGGTCTTAAGCACTATGGCTGGAATACCATCAGGTCCACTGGCTTTGTTCACGTCCACAGAATTCGCGAACAGTTCTGCCTTCTCTTTTGCCGCATGAGCCAATGTCCCGTCGGACTTAACCAGCGGAGGCAGTGAAGGTTTACAAAAAACTCGCCTCGACCGCCCTGGCAAGAGACCAAAAGCTCTACTGCCAGATGGTTGAGCAGAAGGCTTCGATACTTAATATGCCCTGTGCGGTCGAGCAGGCCTTCCGCAACACCTTTTTGTAAGTCTTGGCGGCTTGATTAAGGCTCACTTCTTGGATCTGACATCCGGAGTTTTACGGTTTCGAGCGTCAACCCATGAAGGTACGCCAAATGTTTAAGGTTTTCGGCTTGGGAACATTCGGCGCTGAACCATGGGCGAGCTTTGCCACCAACGGTACATCAGCAAAGAATAAAATATTCCATAGCTAAACATACCACGTCAGTTATAGCAACCGCGCATCTCGATGGATCTCCGGAAGAAGCAGACCTGCCGCCAAGGATAAGATGCAAAGAAGTGTCGCATCTCATCCCAATCTAGCAACATGTCACCACACTCGCCTAGTACCATGTGGGTCGAGGTCTGTTGGCATGTAAGACGATACAGATTTCACCAGACAGTGATCAGAGGTTCCTAGTGGAAGCCACCTCTACCTCATATCTGTGTCAGGATCAGTGGTCAGCAGGAGGTCTAGACAATTGGCTGTATGACCTTCAACGTCTGGCACCTAGTAGCTTGCTTTACCATCTGGGAAGGTTTAGCGATAAGGCGAAATTCCTCATTTCCCTCCCAGCATGGTCAGTCTTCTGGTATGGGAACAGCCAATCCTGGTGAGAGGCATTAAGTCTCCCCAGAAAGACTAATTGTGCGGAGGGTACCGATGCTGAAAGCCAAATCAGCGGCCACACTTAGATATTCGAATAACCGAGTTGTCTCCTGGTCACCGCTGTGCGAACGGTAAACACATGCATAAACGATCTTATCGTCACCTGTGTCCACCAACACCCAAATGGTTGAAAAGTGGGGTCTTCAAGGTGACGGAGACGCTGGCAGCAGATGTCATTGTTGACGTACACACACAGACTCCGGCCCGAAGGTGAAAGTTGTGCTCCAGCGAGAACCCTGGGTAGTCAAGGTACGCCACATCTAACGGACATCAATTTGCGTCTCCGTCAGAAAAAGTAGGTGCGGCTTCTCAGTCTCAAGATGGTGATGGACTGCGTTGAGATTTGAGTGCAATCCTCGGATGTTAGAGGTGCACTTTCAAGGGAGGACGTGCAACCGCTGTTTAACCTTACTTTTCTTTTTGGTACTTTTCATAAATGATAAGGAGTGAAAAGGGAAGGAAGATGGCAGTTGAACGAGGCGTTGCTTTGATGACCCAACGACACGAAAAATTTGTGTGCCTGTGGGAGCTTGATTTGGAGATTGCGGGGACATGAACCCCCAAGAGATCGCCATCGGGTCCTCTCACCCGGTCGCTAACCGGCACGATGGAGCCACCTGGGATTTTTCGCTAGTTGGCGGGGCAGCCTTTCATGAGTAGCTAGTTCACTAATTGGGCCCCTACCTGCGGTCGGCCAGCGGAGCACCATTAGCTGGATCCCTGCCTCCACAATCAAGCACCCGACACAGCAAAGTTGACGTGTCATGCAGTTCACATATGCAACGCAACTGTTCAGACCCAACTTCCATAAGGCTTCACTAAGCATCTTGCCGGAACACGTCCGAAGTCACTTGGCGGCAAAACTGCTTGGTGGGTGGTAACTTAAAGCCTGCGACCGAAGCCTACCACCGGAAAGGGCGCTGCTCGTTTAGCACTACCCAGGGGATACGTGTGAGACAAGATTCAAGTATTTCTCACGGACGCGAGCAACATCATCCCCAAAATCATCATCATCTAAACACTCTGACTATCCTAATATATAACGCAGTTAACAATAAAAGGTGTCAGGTAGTCGAGGCTAACTCGAAGACCATGTGCAGATTGCTCGAGACGGGGAGATGTCAAGAGTACTCGGATACCTAGACTTACATGTATGAAGACAATGATGAATCTGAAAGAAGCGAAAGAGGTATGAATGGATCGTGGCATGGCTATCTGTTCTGGCTATCCCGTCAGGAGCTGTGCGTGAAGACAAAGCTAAGCTGACTATCCCGTACCGTAATGGAAGTCGAGTTGTAAAGATATATATAATAAAATGTTTTCCGTTTGTATGTTGCAGTTCAAGAGCTGTTCGAGCAGCGCGGAGCCGCGGCCGCGCTGGACACCATAGCGCTGAACGCCGCGTGGGTGCCGCGCGCCGACGCAGACCTCGCTCTCCGGTACCCCCAGGTCCGCGAGCGCACAATAGGAGCAACCCGCCCCATGTCCACGTAATGTATGAGATCTTAGGTTTTTCTATAACTGACAGATGCTCTTAAAGAAATCATTTTGAAAGGGACTTCGATCCTTTCGCTGAAAGAGACTGAAATTGAAACACAAGCGCATTAGTTTCCCGGAGATTTTAACATTTTTAGCGCCCATTTTCTAATCGTTTTCTTTACCATCAACCCAATAATATTAGAAACGTCTCGTGTTCATACATTAACCTCTGATACAAATAACACAGGGTTGAAATTATTAGGTCATTCAATCATTGCATTGCATAACAATTGCCAGTTAATAAAGACCGCTGGCTGTGTGTGTAAAATGTTTATTTTTAATTAATTCCAAAAACCTTCGCATATAATTGCTATAGAACGTTGTTCAAAATCACTGTTGTAAAACCAGGAGTCGTTAAACTATATTTTAAATATATAATTATATAACATTGCCGTGTAGTAGCATAAGAATATACCAGCCTCATTCTTCTTCCATAAAAGCCACGCCCGATCAACGGGACTAGCGATCGCAATTCTAGACACCTTGCACCATGAAGTTTTTCTGGTCTGGTCTAGTCTGGCTATTTTCAGAGATCCCATTCTGTCGAGTAAAAAGTGTAACCACGCGGCTACAGTAAAAATGTAAGCATCACAGACAAAATAAGTCCACTAATCTAAAACGTCGCACCAAAATGCATTAAAATTTGAGATCGATATTGTATTTGACTTTGATCTTGGAATTGAATTTCACATTGACTTTTAATTGAATTAAGTAAATGAGCGCAAATGACTTTTATTTACAAAAAGATACCGTTGAGAACATTAATAAAATCTTTACAAACACCCTTTTACTGCTTCACAGACAAGAAATACATCCAAAATAATAACTGTTTTCTAACTTTAAACATAAATCTAAAATCTTAAATCAACTGTCCAAGTAAAGATTTTAGTGTAGATTTTACAAATTTATATCGACGTATAATTTAGAGAATTATATATTCGATATCATTACATATTATAAATACTCTTAAGACACGCCTGCCACTATACATAGAGATATTGATGTGAAATATATTTATGTAGAAATAGCATGACAAAAATACATTTTATGTACACTGTATAAATTAATTGTTAATACTATTTTAACCTTCGTGTTTAGCTCAAATTTAAAATTGTTTTGATCATTTTCTTGTTTATTGATTCTATTCATTTATTATGGTCTTGACAGTCAAGTTAATAGAGCTGTGTGTAAATTGTCGTCCATTTTGTCAATAACGCCGTTATCTTGCAGTTAGTTCTTTATCTAGATACATATTTGTAAGTGTAGGTGTTTAAGTCTACGTAAACTTTTTCTATTCGCTTTGTAATAAACTTTCCTGATATAAAACTTGTTTTATTTTACTCATTCTAAACTATAAAATTTAATCTTATATGTAGTGTGTGGTAATAGGTATACAATTAATTTGTACCATTTGAAATAGCGAGATATGTTTGGCCGTAGTGGTATCGACTTAAGAATAACGACATTAATTTGGTGAGTGACGTAAGAGGCGTCTAAGAGAAAAGCCTTGACAATATCGATGGCTACTGACAGATGGTGAGGTACCTATCTCGAAAATACCAGACCAAAATAAGCAAACCAGTGAATGGCGGCACTATCATGTTGCACTTTAACCAGATGTTCATATTGCAATCGCCAATTCGCTTTTGTTGCGCGTGACGATTAAGGCTAACCCTCCCAATGATAGGCCTACGTCTAGCAGTGAACTTTCACAGGAGCAATACGTAACTTCTGAACGGAAGCAAAATTATCTGGCGAGACTCTCGTGGTCGTAGTCGTCATTGAAAAGGTTATCGCAAGGCGTCGAGAGGAGATTTCCCTCCAAAACCAACTGGGGCCCCTCGGATCGCATGGCCCCTCCCATGTCGGAAGTCATCTCTTTCGTTCCGGGGGACGCAGCGCTTCGCAGCAGCAGCCATTGTCTTCAACTCTAACGCGAGCCTCTCCTCTGGGTATGAACAATGTAAAGACTCCGGGCCAACAGCATCCCGTGGATGGTTTAGTCCGGTATGCGCCTCCTTCTGAGATTCGAGCCCGACACTGTTCGTTTCCAGTGGCCTCCCAGCCAAGGAACGTTCATTAAATAAAACATTTCCTCCATGGTTATCAAAAAAAAAAAAAAAAAAAATATTTTTACATTAGAAATATTATTGAAAGTACCATTTTTATAAATAGGCCGAATATTAATTTAAATTAAATGTTTCACTATGAATTTATACAATTATCTGTTAAAACTTAGTAAACTACTGCAATTGACCTCGTGGTCGTAGTCGTCATTGAAAAGGTTATCGCAAGGCGTCGAGAGGAGATTTCCCTCCAAAACCAACTGGGGCCCCTCGGATCGCATGGCCCCTCCCATGTCGGAAGTCATCTCTTTCGTTCCGGGGGACGCAGCGCTTCGCAGCAGCAGCCATTGTCTTCAACTCTAACGCGAGCCTCTCCTCTGGGTATGAACAATGTAAAGACTCCGGGCCAACAGCATCCCGTGGATGGTTTAGTCCGGTATGCGCCTCCTTCTGAGATTCGAGCCCGACACTGTTCGTTTCCAGTGGCCTCCCAGCCAAGGAACGTTCATTAAATAAAACATTTCCTCCATGGTTATCAAAAAAAAAAAAAAAAAAAATATTTTTACATTAGAAATATTATTGAAAGTACCATTTTTATAAATAGGCCGAATATTAATTTAAATTAAATGTTTCACTATGAATTTATACAATTATCTGTTAAAACTTAGTAAACTACTGCAATTGACCGTTTAACTTGAACACAGACATCTTTCAAAACAACGTCCCTTTTAAAACCAGTATTAAAGATATTATTATTATATAAAGAAATCTTATTACAAATACTGTTTTTATAAATAATATCAGTATATTAAGGTAAATATTAAAAACAATGGATTTATAATTATCCATTAAAACTATGTAAACATTAATTAACGCAATAGCTATGAACACTGAAAAATTCGTCATTGAAAAGGTTATCGCAAGGCGTCGAGAGGAGATTTCCCTCCAAAACCAACTGGGGCCCCTCG
>JAGSMR010000591.1:0-22145 GCA_029286605.1 Sericinus montela
AGGTTATCGCAAGGCGTCGAGAGGAGATTTCCCTCCAAAACCAACTGGGGCCCCTCGGATCGCATGGCCCCTCCCATGTCGGAAGTCATCTCTTTCGTTCCGGGGGACGCAGCGCTTCGCAGCAGCAGCCATTGTCTTCAACTCTAACGCGAGCCTCTCCTCTGGGTATGAACAATGTAAAGACTCCGGGCCAACAGCATCCGTGGATGGTTTAGTCCGGTATGCGCCTCCTTCTGAGATTCGAGCCCGACACTGTTCGTTTCCAGTGGCCTCCCAGCCAAGGAACGTTCATTAAATAAAACATTTCCTCCATGGTTATCAAAAAAAAAAAAAAAAAAAATATTTTTACATTAGAAATATTATTGAAAGTACCATTTTTATAAATAGGCCGAATATTAATTTAAATTAAATGTTTCACTATGAATTTATACAATTATCTGTTAAAACTTAGTAAACTACTGCAATTGACCGTTTAACTTGAACACAGACATCTTTCAAAACAACGTCCCTTTTAAAACCAGTATTAAAGATATTATTATTATATAAAGAAATCTTATTACAAATACTGTTTTTATAAATAATATCAGTATATTAAGGTAAATATTAAAAACAATGGATTTATAATTATCCATTAAAACTATGTAAACATTAATTAACGCAATAGCTATGAACACTGAAAAATTAGACAAAACAAAAATCTTTTTAGGCTTATGTTAAATACCATTGGACATAATATAAATGGCCTTAGTTACATTTGCATTGAATAATTAAGTATGAATTTGTAATTATATCTCAAGGCTCCCATAACGTTAATTAACCCAACAATACATACGTAGAAACATACATTGATAGGTTGAAAATCACATACATTGCACCGATGTCTCGCGTAAGTAGCAAACTCACTTGTGTTATGGAATAAGAAACAACAGATAGACCTGATACCCAGTCCCGGACATGTAGAAAAAATGGGTTACTCTTTAAGATTTTCCTTTAGTCTATATGCCCCAAGGAATAATATCATCATAGATACTGAGAATAATACCGTCCTTAGTACAAATGTTGGATTGGGTTATATTGGAAGTGAGTTGCGAGGTGTCTGGTAGTGCAATCGCCGTCTGCCTGCAAGCGTGGCGATTACGGCACGCTGTTATGTGTACGTTATATAAGTGTAATGTATAAGTCAGTAACATAAGCTTTGCCGATGCAGCATCTAAGAAAGTAAGCTTGGTTGTGTAGCAGCCTTCGACTAAATGCACCCCTGCGGCTCTTCTCGCGGTTTTGTAGTTAACGCGAAACTAATTATTGTTTCTAAAATAATGCTAGCCTTGAATTTACACCTTAACGTCCCAGCTACCGTCAAAGTGAAAGTCCCGTCGTCGGTCCGGACGTTTCTGGTGTCTGTCCGTTTGATCCGGCACAATCTCTGAGACGGCTAGACCGATTTCAACGGGTTTACACTGACGAAAGCTGATTTTTTGTGGCGTAACGTGGGATCGCCATTCTTTTATTTTAGAAACATATTCACATAGATTCCTCAATACAGTGGTAGACGAAGTCTAGACGTTAAATCCTTCAAACCCACCTTTCACAAAGATTTTGGGACAACGTGAGCAGAGTAGCGACGAGCTATCGTTGTTTTGCGTAGATTGTTAAAGAAATAAAACAGTTAAAACATGTCAGTTTCCATTTATTATAAAAAATATAACACAATACAACAAATTGTTAGTAAATTTCTTAGTTCAGAAAGGACATATTTTAATTAGAGTTTCAGCTCAATTTCAATATCGCATCGCATCGTTCGTGACTAGATCCAGGGCTCCCCAATTGGGACCTGGTGTCGCCGAGGACGTGGGGGTCCGTGCAGCAGTGCAGCAGCTCGGATACCTGGCGAGAACGTAAATATTATCTTAACGTTTTAAATGTTTATATATCATTTAGAATATTAATTATGTCATGGTTAGGAACTAGATATCAGTTACGTAACAGTGTTTGATATCCTGTTATTCAATCCATTCAAGCATCTTCATGAGTATATTATCTTAACCGGTGTTAGAGCCAGCCCAAACAAAATGAGCTAATCCTGCAGGATACTGATATCACAGAACGGCCTCTCTACTGATTTCAGTGATACTATTCATTGTGTTATAGTGCTACGAACGCGGTTAGTTTGAGTATATACATAAAACAGCATATGAAAGTTTATTTCAGGATTGATTCAGGCATCTGCGATTATTCAGGCGGATTGGCGATCGCTTTGTCACCAGTTTGCCTATTTTAATCTGGTATTTTTCGAGATAGGTAGTAGGTAGGGTAGGTAGGGCTCTCCTCTGTCGCCTTCTCGAGACACTCACGGACAGAGAGGATCTGTATGCATTACGAATCATCACCCCAGCTTGAAGGGCTGCCAGCAACTCAAGCTACGGGGTCAGTTTGTGACCCGGGCGCCCTCCACGTCGCAGCTGCGCTCGTCCTGGAGTGGCGGCCCCTCCCCGCCTTCGCACCAGCCCCTTTCGAACTGCAGTCCGGCGCACCGACGTACATGAGTATTTAGAGTGCTCACGTTTTAATCCAAGAAGTCACGATAGCCAATTCCTTAATCTTTGAAACTACTTGAAGTTGTTATAAGTTTAAATCCTAGAAACTTCTAACTCTGCCCTCACTGTACATATTTTAAGTAGCTACTTATCTCTGTTTTAATAATGTTAATGTTGAAAGATACACGAAAACGCATAAGTATGAGATTGCGATATCTATATGTACACTGGTGTGCATGTGATAATGTTAGTAAAATGAGTGTAATTTGCGTATATGACAGGTCATATTCATCAATAAAATACTAAAAAGTATAAAAACATCAAAACTATTAAATGAGAACATACACCAAAAGATGGTAGACCAATCGACAAATGTTGTCATTCAATAAATGACCTTTCATCTAACAGCATCAAGACCATGACATGTACTTTATCATGATTAATGTCATAACAGTCTAACAGAAGTCTACTGTTGAACATACGCCTCTCCTAAGGATCGCCACAGAAAGGTCCTGTGTCATTTGCACCTTATCGACTTCCCGCAATGTTCTGCAGGTCGTCGCAGCATCTTGCGGGAGACATTCTAATACAGACAGTTGTATAATCATTGACTAAGAATATATATTAATTAATTTAAAGAATTCATTAGTTAATTTATAATATACTTAATATAATATACTTTATAGAAATATGTATATATATATATATATATATATATATATATATATATATATATATATATATATATATATATATATATATATATATATATATATATATATATATATATATATATATATATATATATATATATATATATATATATATATATATATATATATATATATATATATATATATATATATATATATATATATATATATATATATATATATATATATATATATATATATATATATATATATATATATATATATATATATATATATATATATATATATATATATATATATATATATATATATATATATATATATATATATATATATATATATATATATATATATATATATATATATATATATATATATATATATATATATATATATATATATATATATATATATATATATATATATATATATATATATATATATATATATATATATATATATATATATATATATATATATATATATATATATATATATATATATATATATATATATATATATATATATATATATATATATATATATATATATATATATATATATATATATATATATATATATATATATATATATATATATATATATATATATATATATATATATATATATATATATATATATATATATATATATATATATATATATATATATATATATATATATATATATATATATATATATATATATATATATATATATATATATATATATATATATATATATATATATATATATATATATATATATATATATATATATATATATATATATATATATATATATATATATATATATATATATATATATATATATATATATATATATATATATATATATATATATATATATATATATATATATATATATATATATATATATATATATATATATATATATATATATATATATATATATATATATATATATATATATATATATATATATATATATATATATATATATATATATATATATATATATATATATATATATATATATATATATATATATATATATATATATATATATATATATATATATATATATATATATATATATATATATATATATATATATATATATATATATATATATATATATATATATATATATATATATATATATATATATATATATATATATATATATATATATATATATATATATATATATATATATATATATATATATATATATATATATATATATATATATATATATATATATATATATATATATATATATATATATATATATATATATATATATATATATATATATATATATATATATATATATATATATATATATATATATATATATATATATATATATATATATATATATATATATATATATATATATATATATATATATATATATATATATATATATATATATATATATATATATATATATATATATATATATATATATATATATATATATATATATATATATATATATATATATATATATATATATATATATATATATATATATATATATATATATATATATATATATATATATATATATATATATATATATATATATATATATATATATATATATATATATATATATATATATATATATATATATATATATATATATATATATATATATATATATATATATATATATATATATATATATATATATATATATATATATATATATATATATATATATATATATATATATATATATATATATATATATATATATATATATATATATATATATATATATATATATATATATATATATATATATATATATATATATATATATATATATATATATATATATATATATATATATATATATATATATATATATATATATATATATATATATATATATATATATATATATATATATATATATATATATATATATATATATATATATATATATATATATATATATATATATATATATATATATATATATATATATATATATATATATATATATATATATATATATATATATATATATATATATATATATATATATATATATATATATATATATATATATATATATATATATATATATATATATATATATATATATATATATATATATATATATATATATATATATATATATATATATATATATATATATATATATATATATATATATATATATATATATATATATATATATATATATATATATATATATATATATATATATATATATATATATATATATATATATATATATATATATATATATATATATATATATATATATATATATATATATATATATATATATATATATATATATATATATATATATATATATATATTAATTAACGCAATAGCTATGAACACTGAAAAATTAGACAAAACAAAATCTCTTTTTAGGCTTATGTTAAAATACCATTGGACACATGGCCATAAATGGCCTTAGTTACATTTGCATTGAATAATTAAGTATGAATTTGTAATTATATCTCAAGGCTCTCTTAACGTTAATTAACCCAACAATACATACGTAGAAACATACATTGATAGGTTGAAAATCACATACATTGCACCGATGTCTCATGCGTAAGTAGCAAACTCACTTGTGTTATGGAATAAGAAACAACGAATGGGCCACAAATACCCAGTCCCGAGACATGGAGAAAAAGTAGATTTACTCTTTAAGATTTTCCCTTTAGTCTATATGCCCCAAGGAATAATATCATCATAGATGCCCCCAAGGAATAATACCCGTCCTTAGTACAAATGTTAGGTTAGGTTATGTTAGGTAAGGTTGCGAGGTGTCTGGTAGTGCAATCGCCAATCTGCCTGCCAAGCGTGGCGATTACGGCACGCTGTTATGTGTGTACGTTATATAAGTGTAATGTATAAGTCGAAAGTAACATAAGCTTTTGCCGATGCAGCATCTAAGAAAGTAAGCTTAGTTGTGTAACAGCCTTCGACTAAATGCTGCCCCTGCGGCTCTTCCTCGCGGTTTTGTAGTTAACGCGAAACCCTAATTATTGTTTCTAAAATAATGCTAGCCTTAGTTACATTTGCATTGAATAATTAAGTATGAATTTGTAATTATATCTCAAGGCTCTCTTAACGTTAATTAACCCAACAATACATACGTAGAAACATACATTGATAGGTTGAAAATCACATACATTGCACCGATGTCTCATGCGTAAGTAGCAAACTCACTTGTGTTATGGAATAAGAAACAACGAATGGGCCACAAATACCCAGTCCCGAGACATGGAGAAAAAGTAGATTTACTCTTTAAGATTTTCCCTTTAGTCTATATGCCCCAAGGAATAATATCATCATAGATGCCCCCAAGGAATAATACCCGTCCTTAGTACAAATGTTAGGTTAGGTTATGTTAGGTAAGGTTGCGAGGTGTCTGGTAGTGCAATCGCCAATCTGCCTGCCAAGCGTGGCGATTACGGCACGCTGTTATGTGTGTACGTTATATAAGTGTAATGTATAAGTCGAAAGTAACATAAGCTTTTGCCGATGCAGCATCTAAGAAAGTAAGCTTAGTTGTGTAACAGCCTTCGACTAAATGCTGCCCCCTGCGGCTCTTCTCGCGGTTTTGTAGTTAACGCGAAACCCTAATTATTGTTTCTAAAATAATGCTAGCCTTAGTTACACCTTACAACGTCAGCTACCGCCAGTGAAAGTCCCGTCAAAATCGGTCCGGACGTTTCTGGTGTCTGTCCGTTTGTTCCGGCTAATCTCTGAGACGGCTAGACCGATTTCAACGGGTTTTACACTGGCAGAAAGCTGATTTTTTTGTGGCGTAACGTGGGATCGTAGGCTACTTTTTATTTTAGAAACATATTCACATAGATTCCTCCAATACAGTGGTAGACAGAAGTCTAGACGATTAAATCCTTCCGACCCACCTTTCACCGAAGATTTTGGGACAACGTGACAGGTAGCGACGAGCTTATCGTTGTTTTTGCGTAGATTGTTAAAGAAATAAAACAGTTAAAACATGTCAGTTTCCATTTATTATAAAAATATAACACAATACAACAAATTATTAGTAAATTTCTTAGTTCGGAAAGGACATAGTTTTAATTAGAGTTTCAGCTCAATTTCAATATCGCATCGCATCGTTCGTGACTAGATCCAGGGCTCCCAATTGGACCTGGTGACGCCGAGGACGTGGGGTCCGTGCAGTGGCGCAGCAGCTCGATACCTGGCGAGGAACGTGCAAATATCTTAACGTTTTAAATGTTTATATATCATTTAGAATATTAATTATGTCATGGTTAGGAACTAGATATCAGTTACGTAACAAAGTGCTCTGATATATCCTGTTATTCACATCCATTCACATCTTTACGAGTATATTATCTTAACCGGTGTTAGGAGCTAGCCCAAACAAAATGAGCTAATCCTGCAAGTGATACTGATATCACAGAACGGGCTCTACCGATTTCAGTGATACTATTCATTGTGTTATAGTGCTACGAACGCGGTTAGTTTGAGTATATACATAAAAAACAGCCTCTGAAAGTCCATTTTAGGATTGATTCTACAGGCATCTCGCGATCATTCAGGCGGATTGGCGATCGCTTTGTCACCAGTTTGCTCATTTTAATCTGGTATTTTTCGAGATAGGTAGGGTAGGTAGGGTAGGTAGGGCTCTCCCTCTGTCGCCTCTCGAGACACTCACGGACAGAGAGGATTCGTATGCACATGTAAATCATCAACCCCTAGCTTCGAAGGCGGGGTCGCTAGCAACTAAGCTACGGGGTCAGTTTGTGACCTGCTCCTCCACGCTGCAGCTGCGCCCGTCCCGGGAGTGGGCGCTGCCCCCTCCCGCCGCGCACCAGCCCCCGGAACTGCGACAGCCGTCCAAGTGCACCGACGTACATAGAGTATTTAGAGGTGCCTTCACAAGCCAATCCAAGAAAGTCACGATAGCCAATCTTTAATCTTGAAAATACTTGAAGTTGTTATAAGTTTAAATCCTAGAAACTTCTAACTCTGCCCTCACTGTACATATTTTAAGTAGCTACTTATCTCTGTTTTAATAATGTTAATGTTGAAAGATACACGAAAACGCATAATAAGTATGAGATTGCGATATCTATATGTACACTGGTGTGCATGTGATAATGTTAGTAAAAATGAGTGTAATTTGCGTATATGACAGGTCATATTCAATAATAAAATACTAAAAAGTATAAAACATCAAAATCTCAATATATTTAAACAGAAACATACATCTAAAGATGGTAGACCAATCGACAAATGTTGTCATTCAATAAATGACCTTTCATCTAACAAAGTGTAATTGCAATATCTCATGTGACATGTACTTCTTATCATGATCATCGTCATCATAACAGTCTAACAGAAGTCTACTGCTGAACATACGCCTCTCCTAAGGATCGCCACATAGAAAGGTCCTGTGTCATTTGCACCCATCGACTTCCCGCAATGTTCTGCAGGTCGTCGCAGCATCTTGCGGGAGACATTCTAATACAGACAGTTGTATAATCATTGACTAAGAAAAATATATTAATTAATAATAATACAAAATTAAATAAGTAAAGAATTCATTAATTAATTTAAAGAATTCATTAGTTAATTTATAATATATTTAATATATTATACTTTATAGAAATATATATCAACAAAAATCAAATTGCTATGTACTCTTTCAAGGTGTGTAAATATTTTTAAGAACTTCAAATGGGAATTTTATATTCTTTTCTCCAATGTATGTACATATACAAGCAAATAAATAAATAAATACGTTAATATGACACCTAGAACTGAGGTGATCGTGCCCGACTAATGTCTAGGAAAAGAGTTCATATTCTATTTCCAACATTATAAAAATTTCTTTCGCCTGTTTTATCTCCGCTAGAGATAGACTCTGTGTCGATAGACGAATTTAAATTCTTATTCCAATGAATAAATACACACATACTGTTGTCAAGGGTCAGACAAATCAAAATCAAACTTAGACTTCAATAAATGTTTATGGATCCATGCTAACAACATTAATTAAAATATGAAAACAAATGTAGTTTTTTAATTGTATGTTGCGTCTAACATCAAACATTGTTGCAGCATCGAATGCCCCCTGGCCAGTTTGTCAATACAACATCCCTTTTAAGCCAATGTTAAAATAATATTTTTACATTAGAAATATTATTAAAAGTACCATTTTTATAAATAGGCCGAATATTAATTTAAATTAAATGTTTCACTATTAATTTATACAATTATCTATTAAAACTTAGTAAACTATAATTGACCGTTCAACTTGAACACTGAACATCTATCAAAACAACGTCCCTTTTAAAACCAATGTTAAGATAGTATTATTATATAAGAAATCTTATTACAAATACTGTTTTTATAAATAGCATAAATTAAAATTAAATATTAAAAACAATGGATTTATACTTATGCCTTAAAACTATGTAAACATTAACTAACGCAATAGCTATGAACACTGAGAAATTAGTCAAAACAATATGTCTTTTTAGGCTTATGTTAAAATACCATTGGACACATGGCCATAAATGGCCTTAGGTACATTTGGATTGAATAATTAAGTATGATTTTGTAATTATATCTTAAGGCTGTCTAAACATTAATTAACCCAACAATACATACGTAGAAACATACATTGATAGGTTGAAAATCACATACATTGCTCCGATGTCTCATGCGTAAGTAGCAAACTTACTTGTGTTATGGAATAAGAAACAACGAATGGGCCACAAATACCCAGTCCTGAGACATGTAGAAAAAGTAGATTTAGTCTTTAAGATTTTCCCTTAGTCTATACCCATAGCATATTTAGGCACATAGATGCCCCAAGGAATAATACCCGTCCTAAGCACAAATGTTAGGTTAGGTTAGGTTAGGTTAGGTTGCGAGGTGTCTGGTAGTGCGATCGCCAATCTGCCTGCCAAGCGTGGCGATTACGGCACGCGAGAGGCCTATGTCCAGCAGTGGACTACTGCAAGCTGTTATGTGTGTACGTTATATAAGTGTAATGTACAAGACGAAAGTAACATTTGCAACTTAATAAAATAAAAAATTCGTTCATGCTGAACATTTCACACACACACACACACTTATGTCCCGCTGGCCCGAGTGGCTCCATGTCCCGCCATGTCGCGTGCGCGTGTGCCGCAGAAGCGCGAGGAGGGCTGGTGGGTGGTGGTGGGCGAGCCGATGAGCAACAGCCTTTATTAGTTAGAGAATAAAGTGATTTTTTTAGTAATTCTTTCTCCATAGAGTAACGCAACGATCGCTTCTACAACGATATCCCAGTGGTTTAGGTTACTGTTTGTGCCGAAAAGATGATATTTACAGTTCTTAAATGTTTGTTCAAGGTTGACGCTAAAGCTACTGAACGGATTTTGATCCTGTTTCCATTCTCTAATGTCTTGTTTTTCAACTTAGAAACTGACGCACGAATCTCAATGATTCCTGCATCGGTTTCTAAAAATGGAAAATTATTTGTTTGTGAATTGAAATCTATAGAACGGATTTAGATGCGGTTTTCAGTACTACACGTGGCTTTCTAGACTTCTATAGTCTTACTTAAGAAATACATATACATTTTGTCCCTCAAAATCTGTTTATAGATAGCCAACGAGCCGCCCCGGCATCGCGCTACATTTGTTTTTCTGTCGTAGTAACGTAAATTGTATCGCTTCATACTCCTTTCAAAGTCACCACTTCTTAGAGGCTACTTTTTGTTTTAGAAACATATTCACATATATTCCTCCAATACAGAGGTAGACAGAAGTCTAGACGATTAAATCCTTCCGACCCACCTTTCACCGAAGATTTTGGGACAACGTGACAGGTAGCGACGAGCTTATCGTTGTTTTGCGTAGATTGTTAAAGAAATAAAACAGTTAAAACATGTCAGTTTCCATTTATTATAAAATATAACACAATACAACAAATTATTAGTAAATTTCTTAGTTCGGAAAGGACATAGTTTTAATTAGAGTTTCAGCTCCATTTCAATATCGCATCGCATCGTTCGTGACTAGATCCAGGGCTCCCAATTGGACCTGGTGACGCCGAGGACGTGGGGGTCCGTGCAGTGGCGCAGCAGCTCGGATACCTGGCGAGGAACGTGCAAATATCTTAACGTTTTAAATGTTTATATATCATCATTTAGAATATTAATTATGACAAGGTTGGGAACTAGATATCATTTACGTAATAAAGTGCTCTGATATATCCTGTCATTTATCATTCACATCTTTACGAGTATATTATCATAACCGGTGTTAGGAGCTAGCCCGAACAAAATGAGCTAATCCTGCAAGTGATAGTAAGTGATTTCAGTGATACTATTCATTTTGTTATAGTGCTACGAACGCGGTTAGTTTGAGTATATACATAAAAAGCAGCCTATGAAAGTCCATTTCAGGATTGATTCTACAGGCTTCTCGCGATCATTCAGGCGGATTGGCGATCGCTTTGTCACCAGTTTGCTTATTTTAATCTGGTATTTTTCGAGATAGGTAGGGTGGGTAGGGCTTTCCCTCTGTCGCCTCTCGAGACACTCACGGACAGAGAGGATTCGTATGCACATGTAAATCATCAACCCCTAGTTTCGAAGGCGGGGTCGCTAGCAACTAAGCTACGGGGTCAGTTTGTGACCTGCTCCTCCACGCTGCAGCTGCGCCCGTCCCGGGAGTGGGCGCTGCCCCCTCCCGCCGCGCGCCGCGCCGGGGCGGCAGCAGCCCGCCGCGCACCAGCCCCCGGAACTGCGACAGCTGTCCAAGTGCACCGACGTACATAGAGTATATAGAGATGCCTTCACAAGCCAATCCAAGAAAGTCACGATAGCCAATCTTTAATCTTAAAACTACTTGAAGTTGTTATAAGTTTAAATCCTAGAAACTCCTAACTCTGCCCTCACTGTACATATTATGAGTGGCTACTTATCTCTGTTTAAATAGTGTTAATGTTGAAAGATACACGAAAACGCATAATAAGTATGAGAACGCGATATCTACACTGGTGTGCATGGGATAAAGTTAGTAAAAATTAGTGTAATTTGCGTGGTCATATTCAATACTAAAATACTAAAAAGTATGAAACATCAAAATCTCAATATATTCAAACAGAAACATACATCTAGAGATGGTAGACCAATCAATAAATGTTGTCATTCAATAAATGACCTTTCATCTAACAAAGTGTAATTGCAATATCTCATGTGACATGTACTTCTTATCATGATCATCGTCATCATAACAGTCTAACAGAAGTCTACTGCAGCATCTTGCGGGAGACGGTCTAATAAGACAGTTGTATAATCATTGACTAAGAAAAATATATGAGTTAATAATAATACAAAATTAAATAAGTAAAGAATTCATTAATTAATTTAAAGAATTCATTAGTTCATTTATAATATACTTAATATAATATACTTTATAGAAATATATATCAACAAAAATCAAATTGCTATATACTCTTTCAAGGTGTGTAAATATTTTTAAGAACTTCAAATGGGAACTTTATTTTCTTTTCTCCAATGCATGTACATATACAAGCAAATAAATAAATAAATACGTTAATATGACACCTAGGACTGAGGTGATCGTGCCCGACTAATGTCTAGGAAAAGAGTTAATATTGTATTTCCAACATTATAAAAATTTCTTACGCCTGTTTTATTTACGCTAGAGATAGACTCTATGTCGATAGACGAATTTAAATTGTTATTCCAATGAATAAATACACACATACTGTTGTCAAGGGTCAGACAAATTACTTACTTATAACTTAGACTTAAATAACTTAGACTTCAATAAGCAACAGCCTGCTGTCCATCGAGCGCGTGTCGCTGGCGCGCGCCGCGCGGGTGCGGCTGGACTTCCTGTGCGGCGCGGGCGGCCGGCACACCTTTACGCTCTACTTCATGTCGGACTCCTACCTGGGCGCGGACCAGGAGTACAAGTTCACGGTGGACGTGGACGACGCGCCCGCCACCGACGACAGCGATTCCGAATGATTCCGATTCTAATAAATGTGTTAGAGAATAAAGTGATTTTTTTAGTAATGCTTTCTCCATAGAGTAACGCAACGATCGCTTCTACAACGATATCCCAGTGGTATAGGTTACTGTTTGAGCCGAAAAAGATGATATTTACAGTTCTTAAATGTTTGTTCAAGGTTAACGCTAAAGATACTGAACGGATTTTGATCCTGTTTCCATTCTCTAATGTCTTGTTTTTCAACTTAGAAACTGACGCACGAATCTCAATGATTCCTGCATCGGTTTCTAAAAAGGGAAGGGGTGAATTGAATTATAGAACGGATTTAGATGCGGCTTTCAATGTTACACGTGGCTTTCTAGACTGAATTATTTCTAGTGGTCAATCCCTTAATTGGCAGAGGTGAAATAATACCAACGCGCAATATACCTTTCTTCCCTTTGCAAAGCTCCACCTTTTACCTTGCCCTTGCCCATAGGAGAAAAATTCATAGATTGAACACGTGATAAAATGTATTTGTAAATATTCACACAATAAATTTAAATGGCCACATAATTGACCATACAGTAAATGTTTTTAGAATCTGTCTGTAGATAATCTAAAAAAAGTATAACTAGTACTAGTAATAGCTGAATTAATCAGTTACCATCTTGAACACTGAATTCACCTTCATATAAAAGAAAAGAATAAAATATAAAAGTTTGCAGATACTAAAATAGAGTGGTCCCAAATGAGTAATTTGACCTAAGATTTTTATTCTTAACAACTAGGAAGTTTCCATAAAAATAATTAATAATTTTACATTCTTTTCCTTAACAAAACAAATTCATAATGTTTAATGTTTTCTTATAGGTTGTAAATTGACTTTCCTCTACAGTCAAATACCTGCTTCTTGTATGTTTTTATACTCATAGGAAATCAGGCGTCGAGTAATGATCAGATCTCAATTGGATTTATTATATCTTTGTGTACACGCTCTCCGGTGAATTATGACATTTAGATATGAAATTTCAGATAAAAGTAATTCGTAAATTCAATTGGTGCGGTGACTAAACAGACGCGATGTAAGTAAATAATGTCGTTTCTTTGCATATCGCGCAGTTTTTCATTTTAGCAATTATTCGTCCCTACGTCTTTATAATGTAATATTATATTCGTACTGTCTAAGGAAAAATATAGTTATTGCAGACATGCACATTATTGTGTGTGTACTTATAGTATTTCAAAGCTATCGTATAAGTCACGATAACCGTGTGGTTGGGTGGTCGGAATTTCGAGTCAATAGACCCGAGTTCGATCCCCAGTTGGTAGGCTCGTACCAATGGGTTTTTCAAAAACTGATGTACGAATATCGTTGGCTTGGACATAAAGACGGCGACTGGCTCACCACCTGTCACGTTGTCCCGAAAATATCTTCGGTGGAAGGTGGGTCGAAGGGACTTGATTGTCTAGACTCGATCTCTGTCTACCCCTGTATTGGGAATTGCGTGAAGATATTTTTTATATTTTTTTTATATATCTTTTTTAAAGCTGTGGACCGACACGCTCAGTTAATTCATTACGAATAGTTCATTTAAAATAGATCTCTTAGTGGTAGAGTGTTAGATCTTACAGTGGTACAGCCATGCATCAGCTTTTGTTGTTGCATTAATGGGCCGGCTCGACCGGGGAAGTACCACGACCTCACAGAATACCGGCGTGAAGTAGAAGTCTAACAAACTTCTGCGTTTCGTCTGGTGAGTGCAGGTAACCGGTGGTCCACACCTCCCTCCCCAATTCTGGGGAGGGGCACTCTAAGGAGGCAACGCATCTGCTAAGCCTCTGGTATTGCGGGTGTTCATGGGCGGCGGTAATCACTTACCATCGCGTGAGCCACCTGCTCGTTTGCCTCCCTTTTCTATAAAAAAAAGATCTTTTCACCCTTACATTCGCCATCGTCGTCATCACCATGTGGTGGTGAGCCCTCCGCCGTCTTTATGTCAAAGCCAACGATGTGAATCGTACATAGGTTTTGAAAAAACACATTGGTACGCGCCTGCCACCTGAGAAATGCCACATGAGAAAAGCCTTTATCCTGTAGTCGACATTTTCTGTTTCAATTACTCTTATACTATAACCTCGAAGTTAATTGGAATTCCCGAAATCTATATTCATTAGAAGTAAAGAAACGAAAAAAAAACTTCTGCATTAAAACTATTACTTCCGAAAAATAGAATTCAATGGGATTTATATTTAATATTATTTTACAATAATTTTCCTAATCTCAGTTTGGAATAGAAGAAAAATTCTATGAAGCATTTATAATAATTCAACGAACTGAGATTTATTATTTATTTGGACCGCGCAACAGAAACTTATAATCGTGCGCAGGTCTTTGTGCGGCACGGCGGCATTATGGTTGAAGTCAGAAAAGGTATTCAAGACGTACGACGAGCTCAAGACGGCTATACAAAAGGAGTTTCCCGATGTAATCAACAGTAAAGAAATGCATGAGCTGATGGCAAATAGAATGAAGCGTAAGCACGAAAGCTACTATCAGTATATGCTTGCGATGAGAGAATTGGGGAAAAAGCGAGATTTCCCGATTATGTTGCTATCCAGTACATAGTGGATGTAATCGACGGCGCTCAGGCGAAATTATTTTATATGGCGTAACGACGTACACTATGCTCAAAGAGAAATTAGTAATTTAGAATTCAAGATGGTAAACGATGCGAAGAAAGAAGCGGGAACCGAAATAGCTGTAAGATCTTTCTTACAGCTATTTCGGTTCCCGCTTCTTCAAACAGAAAAATCCATTCGACGTTGTTACAACTGCGGCGAAAACAGTCATATCTCGACACATTGTCCGAACGGTCAATTAATTTACTAATTATTGGTAAATAATGGAAAACACAAGCTTCTGTAAATGATAACAGCCCCATCTGTTACATAGTAAAGCACTTAGTGCTGCCGCAGATTGGGCATAGCCGCCTCAAAGCACCAATTACAACGGTGAGGCCGTACTTAGGTGGAGAGCCCTTAATTTGTACTTATCATTTACAAAAGTATTACTAATTAAGTGTACATTAAGGTATATATTTGAAAATTTGTCTAGATTACATTTTTTCATAAAGTATTTTTAATTCCTTCTATCTACAGTCATTTTCTAATGCCAGGGTAGCTAGAGATTCAGGCTATGTAGCCTTTACGATCGTTATTTCACCGGAGCACATTTGGAACAGCTTGACAACTGATGAACCTGTCATCTCCATCTTGTAAATTAGCTAATATTACAATATTAATATTTATACAATAATACATGTATAAATATTTATACAAATATATGTATTTACATGACTCCAGTACAAGCTTTCATATTCTTAACACAAATGATTGCTCTAACGATTACATTCGTACCCTGCTCTACGCTTCGTAGGTACGGTCACTACGCACTAGAAAGTCGTACCGTCTCATTTTTCTAAAATTTCTTTTAATAACTTGAAGTAAGCACCAATGCTTGTAACTGTTAACGGTTTACGAACGAATGTAAGGCTATGTAGTGAACAAGCGACCTATCGCAGACCCCACTATAGAATCTTTGGCTGTTGGCAGAATTTCTAAACATTTACAATAAGCTTCCTCTTCAAGAGATGAGATCTTTTCGTCAAATATGCGGCGCTTCCAAGGCCGACTGAAAATGAAGCGAAGAGAATCGCAATATGTCCGGTTTGAAAGATCATCTTTTCACTGTAATGAATAAAGGCGTACTTAAATGTTTTGAGCACATTGAGCGAATGAGTGACGACTGAATGGCGAGGAAAATATATAGCGCGAACTCTTGTCTCTAGATTCGAATTCCGATCATCGAACCACTCGGCTATCATGACATTAATATGTAACTTTATTTGAACTTGTAATAATCCTTTTTGTACCAAAGTAGAATAAATCTACAAGTGTAATGTCTTTAAAGTCAGTACAAATTTCATTATCTGTACTATTTAACTTTGATTCCATTGTAGCTTATGAAAGCCCGAGAGTTCTTAATGTCTTATTATGTCTAGAATTTCTTTTTAAAAGAAATCTAATTAAAATATTTACTGACACCACGTGACCGCCATGATAGCCCAGTGATTGGAATTTCGAGTCAAGAGACCCGAGTTCAGTCCCCAGGTGGCAGGCTTGTACCAATGGGTTTTCAAAACCTATGTAGGATTTATATCGTTAGCTTGGACATAAAGACGGCGACGGGCTCACCACCTGTCACGTTGGCCCGAAAATATCTTCGGTGGAAGGTGGGTCAAAGGGACAATTGTCTAGAATAGACCTCTGTCTACCTCTGTATTGGGAATTGCGTGAAGATATTTATATTTATTTTATTTATTCATTATTTTCTTCAGTACATTTCTTCATTATTCATAGCAGCAACCTGGCTTCACTTGGTACCACACCATAAAAAATGTGGTTTTTTTTCTGTCGTAGTAATAATAATAAATATCTTCACGCAATTCCCAATACAGGGGTAGACAGAGGTCTAGTCTAGATAATAAAGTCCCTTCGACCCATCTTCCATCGAAGACATTTCTTGTGATAATTTATGTCCAAGCCAACGATTTAATTCGTACATAGGTTTTTAGAAAAACCCATTGGTACGAACCTGCCACCTGGGGATTGAACTCGGTCTTTGGACTCGAAATTCCGACCACCCAACCAATCGGCTGTCGTGACTTTAGGAGTAATAATAATCTCGAAATAAATTTAAAACAATAACGTGATTGAATTCATTCCATTTCATGTTTCTTTCAAAATTTCTAGGAATGAGTTGAACGTTCCAATGCTATCTCTAATCATTTAATGTTTGAAACTGTATTTTCGTTATTTTAAAAATACAAAACATAGAATATCTATGTAGATTCTTCCACCTGTTTCTTTTCTATTCGAGAAGCCTAATTATAAAAGTGAGATAGGTTTAGAAATCAATCAATGGACGTAATATTGGTAAATTGTATCGATGAGTAAATAATTTTTATATGCCGTTAATTATGTACCTTCAGTAACAACATGATATTCATAAAAGGAAAGGGACATTCATATTTAAAAGTGGGATGAATATAATTTTAAGTAAATATATGTTTATGCATGTATACGGTAGCATGTAATAGCGTTGGTTAGGACATAAGACTTCCACAAATAAGCACCGGCAAAGGTGCGTCGTAACTATTGTAATGACTCGAACTCTGTCTAACCCAGCATTCCTAATACTTCGTAAAGATAATATAATTATAAGCCTCATGTATCGAGAGCTACTGGTCGAAAGAAGTGATTGTAGAAAATCAATCATATGAAATAAATAAATAATTACCTTCACGCTATTCCCAATACAGAGGTAGACAGAGGTCTATTCTAGACAATTAAGTCCCGTCGACCCACTTTCCACCGATGACATTTTTTGGGATAACGTGGTGGTGAGCCCGCCGCCGTCTTTATGTCAAAGCCAACGATGTGAATCGTACATAGGTTTTGAAAAAACACATTGATACGCGCCTGCCACCTGAGAAATGCCACATGAGAAAAGCCTTTATCCTGTAGTCGACATTTTCTGTTTCAATAACTCTTATACTATAACCTCGAAGTTAATTGGAATTCCCGAAATCTATATTCATTAGAAGTAAAGAAACGAAAAAAAACTTCTGCATTAAAACTATTACTTTCGAAAAATAGAATTCAGTGGGATTTATATTTAATATTATTTTACAATAATTTTCAGTTTGGAATAGAAGAAAAATTCTATGAAGCATTTATAATAATTCAACGAACTGAGATTTATTATTTAGTTGGACCGCGCAACAGAAACTTATAATCGTGCGCAGGTCTTTGTGTGGCACGGCGGCATTATGGTTGAAGTCAGAAAAGGTATACAAGACGTACGACGAGCTCAAGACGGCTATACAAAAGGAGTTTCCCGATGAAATCAACAGTAAAGAAATGCATGAGCTGATGGCAAATAGAATGAAGCGTAAGCACGAAATCAGTATATGCTTGCGATGAGAGAATTGGGGAAAAAGCGAGATTTCCCGATTATGTTGCTATCCAGTACATAGTGGATGTAATCGACGGCGCTCAGGCGAAATTATTTTATATGGCGTAACGACGTACACTATGCTCAAAGAGAAATTAGTAATTTAGAATTCAAGGTGGTAAACGATGCGAAGAAAGAAGCGGGAACCGAAATAGCTGTAAGAAAGAAAACAGAAAAATTCATTCGACGTTGTTACAACTGCGGCGAAAACAGTCATATCTCGACACATTGTCCGAACGGTCTCAAGTGTTTTCGCTGTAATCAGTACGGCCATATTGGATCACGATGCACTTGGGCTGCGGCCGGCGGCGGCGCTTGCACGGAACGCAGCGCTAGCTAGCGCTCCTCACAAGTCGGTAAAACAGTCCGCGCCGAACGCAGCGCAAGATCGTGCGGTTGGCAGTAGTGGATCTGAGTCGGCAAAACTACGCTCAGCTAACTTCAGGGTGGGTGTGACAAGTGACAGCAGTTCTGACAGCCAGACGTCAAAAGGTGGAAACGAGGCTATGCAGGTGGAAAATAACGTAAACAAAACAAGAAATCTCTCAACGAAGCCGATGATTAGTGTCAAGATTAAGGAATTAACAGTGAACGCTTTAATTGAATCCGGCAGCGACTTCAATTTAATGACGGACGAGCGTTTCATTACCGTTGGAACAGAAAAATACGAAGATAACTTATGTTTGACGGGACTCGGACGTACGATGGTGAATTCATTAGGAAATATGTTCTTGGACATTACAATCGACGGGAAAAACTATCAAAACGTGTTATTTCATATAGTGAACAAAGATGTTATGTCTTTTGATATGATTTTAGGCCTGGAATTACTACGAAAATAACCATGATAATGAATGGGTACAAAGTGCAGTTTTGTCTGAAAGTGATGAATGGATGCCTAAGTTTGGTTGTTTTTCAGATCCACTTTGGAAGTTGAGCATATTTCTGATTATTCCATAAGGGAAAACGTTTTGCAGTGTATTGAAGGTTATAATCCAATCCAATTGAAAGATGCACCTTTTGAACTGAAGATTGTTCTTAAGATGACGTGCCTGTCGCCCAGAGACCACGACGTTTGTCCTTGGCAGAGCAGAGAATAGTTGAAGAGCAGGTAAAGGAATGGATGGATGATGGTGTAGTACAAGTAAGTTTTTCAGAATATTCAAGTCCTTTGGTATTAGTGAGAAAAAATGGTTCAGTTAGGGTTTGTGTGGATTATAGACTGCTAACAAAAAATTCTTAAAAGATGAATTTCCATTACCAGTGATCGACAATATGATAGATAAGCTGTGTAAAGCCAAAATATTTAGTGTTTTGAATTTTAAAGAATGGTTTTTTCTCGTCTAGACTTCTGTCTACCTCTGTGTGGAGGAATATATGTATGAATATGTTTCTAAAATAAAAGTAGCCTACGATCCCACGTTACATACACAAAAAAATCGGCTTTCTGCCAGTGTAAGTCCCGTTGAAATCGGTCGCCGTCTCGAAGTTAGCCGGAACAAACGGACGGACACCTGGGGAAACGTCTCAGACCGATTTTGACGGAACTGGCGGTGTGATGTTGTAAGAGTGTATTCAAGGCTAGCATTATTTTAGAAACAATAATTGGTTTTAGTTTACTACAAAACCGCGAGAAGAGCCGCAGGGGCAGCATTTAGTCGAAGCTGTTACACAGCTAAGCTTGCCAGATGCTGCACCGACAAAAACTTATGTTACTTTCGACTTATACATTACACTTATAACGTACACATAACAGCTTACCGGTAGTCCACTGCTGGACATAGGCCTCTCGCGTGCCGTAAGCGCCACGGCAGCAGGCAGATTGAAAGTCCTTTACCAGACACCTCGCAGCCCTAACCTAACATAACTAACCTAACATTTGTATTTAGGACGGAATACATTATTCCTTGAACGCGCTATAGACTAAAGGGAAAATGTTAAGAAACTTCTGTCTACCTCTGTGTGGAGGAATATATGTATGAATATGTTTCTAAAATAAAAGTAGCCTACGATCCCACGTTACATACACAAAAAAATCGGCTTTCTGCCAGTGTAAGTCCCGTTGAAATCGGTCGCCGTCTCGAAGTTAGCCGGAACAAACGGACGGACACCTGGGGAAACGTCTCAGACCGATTTTGACGGAACTGGCGGTGTGATGTTGTAAGAGTGTATTCAAGGCTAGCATTATTTTAGAAACAATAATTGGTTTTAGTTTACTACAAAACCGCGAGAAGAGCCGCAGGGGCAGCATTTAGTCGAAGCTGTTACACAGCTAAGCTTGCCAGATGCTGCACCGACAAAAACTTATGTTACTTTCGACTTATACATTACACTTATAACGTACACATAACAGCTTACCGGTAGTCCACTGCTGGACATAGGCCTCTCGCGTGCCGTAAGCGCCACGGCAGCAGGCAGATTGAAAGTCCTTTACCAGACACCTCGCAGCCCTAACCTAACATAACTAACCTAACATTTGTATTTAGGACGGAATACATTATTCCTTGAACGCGCTATAGACTAAAGGGAAAATGTTAAGAAGTAAATCTACTTTTTCTACATGTCTCCGGGACTGGGTATTTTGTAGCCCATTCATTTGTTTCTTGTTCATAACACAAGTGAGTTTGCTACTTGCATGAGACATCCATTTAATGTATGTGATTTTCAACCTATCAATGTATGTTTCACGTATGTATTGTTGGGTTAATTAATGTTAAGAGAGCCTTGAGACATAATTACAAATTTCTTCATAATTGTTCCAATCCAAATGTAACTAAGGCCATTTATGGCCATGTGTCCAATAATTATTTTAACATAAGCCTAAAAGAGATATTGTTTTGTCTACTCTGTGT
>JAGSMR010000592.1:0-23986 GCA_029286605.1 Sericinus montela
GAATATATGTATGAATATGTTTCTAAAATAAAAGTAGCCTACGATCCCACGTTACATACACAAAAAAATCGGCTTTCTGCCAGTGTAAGTCCCGTTGAAATCGGTCGCCGTCTCGAAGTTAGCCGGAACAAACGGACGGACACCTGGGGAAACGTCTCAGACCGATTTTGACGGAACTGGCGGTGTGATGTTGTAAGAGTGTATTCAAGGCTAGCATTATTTTAGAAACAATAATTGGTTTTAGTTTACTACAAAACCGCGAGAAGAGCCGCAGGGGCAGCATTTAGTCGAAGCTGTTACACAGCTAAGCTTGCCAGATGCTGCACCGACAAAAACTTATGTTACTTTCGACTTATACATTACACTTATAACGTACACATAACAGCTTACCGGTAGTCCACTGCTGGACATAGGCCTCTCGCGTGCCGTAAGCGCCACGGCAGCAGGCAGATTGAAAGTCCTTTACCAGACACCTCGCAGCCCTAACCTAACATAACTAACCTAACATTTGTATTTAGGACGGAATACATTATTCCTTGAACGCGCTATAGACTAAAGGGAAAATGTTAAGAAGTAAATCTACTTTTTCTACATGTCTCCGGGACTGGGTATTTTGTAGCCCATTCATTTGTTTCTTGTTCATAACACAAGTGAGTTTGCTACTTGCATGAGACATCCATTTAATGTATGTGATTTTCAACCTATCAATGTATGTTTCACGTATGTATTGTTGGGTTAATTAATGTTAAGAGAGCCTTGAGACATAATTACAAATTTCTTCATAATTGTTCCAATCCAAATGTAACTAAGGCCATTTATGGCCATGTGTCCAATAATTATTTTAACATAAGCCTAAAAGAGATATTGTTTTGTCTATTTTCAGTGTTCATAGCTATTGGTATTAATGTTTACATAATTTAATGGATAAATCCATTGTTTTAATATTTAATTTTAATATACTGAGGCTATTTATAAAAACAGTATTTGTAATAAGATTTCTTATATAATAATATATCTTAACATTGGTTTCAAAAGGGACGTTGTTTTGAAGGTGTTCAGTGTTCAAGTAAAACGGTCAATTATAGTTTACTAAGTTTTAATAGATATTGTATAAATCAATAGTGAAACATTTAATTTAAATTAATATTAATGTTATAAAAATGGTACTTTTAATAATAATATTTCTAATGTAAAATATTATTTTAACATTGTAAAAGGGATATTGTATTGACAAACTAGCGGGGTTGTTGATGCTGCAACCATGTTTGATGTTAGACGCAACATACAATTGAAACTACATTTGTTTTTCATATTTTAATTAATATTGTTAGTATGGATCAATAAACATTTATTGAAGTCTAAGTTTGATTTTGATTTGTCTGACCCTTGACAACAGTATTTGTGTGTTGTTCATTGGAATAAAATTTAAATTCGTCTATCGACACAGAGTCTATCTCTAGCGGAGATAAAACGGAAGAATTTTTGTAATATTGGAAATACAATATTAACTCTTTTTCCTAGACATTAGTCAGACTTGATCACCTCAGTTCTAGGTGTCATATTAACGTATTAATTTATTTGGTTGCTGTATGTATGTACACATACATTGGAGAAAAGAATATAAAATTCCCATTTGAAGTTCTTAAAAATATTTACACACCTTGAAAGAGTATATAGCAATTGATTTTTGTTGATATATATATACATATTTCTATAAAGTATATTTATATTAAGGAAGTATATTATAAATTAACTAATGAATTCTTTAAATTAATTAATGAATTCTTTACTTATTTAATTTTGTATTATTATTAATTAATATATCTTTCTTAGTCCAATGATTATACAACTGTCTGTATTAGAATGTCTCCCGCAAGATGCTGCGACGACCTGCAGAACATTGCGTGAAGTCCGTCAGGTGCAAATGACACGGGACCTTTCTATGGCGATCCTTAGGAGGCGTATGTTCGGCAATGTTCTGTTAGACTGTTATGATGACGATGATCATGATAAGTATGTCACATGAGATATTGCAATTACACTTTGTTAAATGAAAGGTCATTTATTGAATGACAACATTTATCGATTGGTCTACCATACTAGATGTATGTTTCTGTTTAAATATATTATTATTGAGATTTTGATGTTTTATACTTTTTAGTATTTTATTATTGAATATGACCTGTCATATACGCAAATTACACTCATTTTACTAGCATTATCACATGCACACCAGTGTACATATAGATATCACCAATCTCATACTTATTATGCGTTTTCGTGTGCTTCATCTTTCAACATTAACATTATTAAAACAGAGAGATAAGTAGCTACTTATAATATGTACAGTGAGGGCAAGTTAGAAGTTTCTAGGATTTAACATAACAACTTCAAGTAGTTTTCAAGATTAAAGATTGGCTATCGTGACTTTCTTGGATTGTTTTTTTTTTTTTTTTTTTTTTTTTTTGAGACGATGTCGGACTCGGATCTGAGAGAGAAACATACCGACTAATAACCATCCACAGGATGCTGTTGGCCCAGAGGCCTTTAACTCATCTGAGGAGACCTGCGAACGAAGGCCCGCAGGTAAAAGAAGAGACAACGTCGTGACACTCGAACCCTGTAACAGAAGCGAAGACCTTCGACATACAGGGGGAGGGAGGTGAAGGCAGGGGCCCTCGTGTTGGGAGTGGAGTCGTATTTTCAGACAGTTACCGAGACATTCTCCTCGTGTGAACCGTGAAACATGGGTTCCGCGAATCTGACTGCCGAACTGTGTAGTGTACCTACTGCGTTCGTGTGTTGTTGAGATTACGAGGGACGCGGCCCCGAATCTTTTGTTTGATTTGGTGATGACGTCGTCATCATCAATCCAAAGACGATGCTTTGGTCGTCTATCCGTCGGGTGATAATTGGGGAAGGGGTGTAGTTTCCTAGACCGCCACTAACGGTTGGGTGATCCTTAATTTTTTCGAAATATCTTGACGATGTTCTTTAAAAGAGCCGCCACCGAGGGGATCTCGAGATCTCTATGAAGTCTGCGCTCCTCTGTATTAAGGTGCGTTTGTAGCACGCCTCATGAACATTTTTGGATAGATTAGGTGCTTTCTCAGATATGACCTAGGTGCGTGCGCCGGGCGCAACACACGCATAGGACATTATCGGCCAGGCTGGGTCCTATATAGTAACAATTTTGTCTTAGCGACATTTTGCTACGATGGCTTGTGAGACTGTAAAGTCGACCGAAACGAGCCACTTTGTCTCTGACATGTTTAATGTGTTGTTCGAAGGATAACCTACGGTCTAGGACGACCCCTAATTGTTCACCTTCTTAACCCACGGGATGGGTTTATCGAACATTGATATTAGGTTTTGGAATTTGGTTGGGTATGCGCTTTGCTTGAGACTCCAGGAGTCCTCTTCCTAGAGAAGAGTACATTACCAGCTTTTCAGGGTTCACATCAATTCTCAGGTCCTAAACCAGTGACAACACACTGATCGTTCGGAGACGGATGTAGATCCTGGCTGTTGAAACTATCAGTGGTGAGCGTGGTGTCGTCGGCGAATAATGCCAACTCCTCCGGCCATCTTTGGGATATCGCTGGTGTATAGCGGTATAGGGTCGAGGAGAGAACCAGACCCTGCGGAACACCAGCCCTTATCAGGTCTGCTGTCGGACAGGACCCCTCACTTTTGAAGCGGAAGGTGCGATTTGACAAGTAGTCTTGTATGATGTGTACAAGTCTGTCTGGCGCTTTTGAGCATACAGCTTATAAATTAAGCCGTTGTGCCAGACTTTGTCAAATGCCTTTGCGACATCGAAGAATGAGGCCCCCACCATTGAGATGGCTTTGGGTCGGTTGGGGAAGCCATAAGTATGTGCTCCGTGAGGCGGGTGCACTTGCTGAGTACTAGAGTGTTTGTCGAAAACCAAACTGCTCGTCGGGAATTAGGTTAAGGGATTTGACGCAGTCATTCAGAATTCTTGATGATGACGCGTTCATAGACTTTCCCCAGAGAACTGAGGAGGCTTATGGGCCGGTAACTCGAGCCTGGTTTTTAGGCTTTCCAGATTTGTGGATGCCACCAATAACGTGAGCCTCCTTTGAGCGTCCGGGAAGGAGCTACTGGAAGGAGGGCGTTGAAAATTGCTACACTAAGAGCAAAGGGCGTTTGGGAGGGCCTTGAGGAGCTTGTTGGAATGCCATCAGCTCCTGGAGCTTTTGGTCTTGAGGTTTCCGGACTATGTCTCAGGGCCTCCTCCAACGTGGTAGGTGGCAGCGGATCACCCGTCGGCAGCAGGGCGGCTCTGCAGGCTGCTGGCGTCCACCTTCCCTACGAAGGTGGACCGGATCCTGTTGGCTGCCGGGAGCTGGAGGCAAGTGAAGCTCTAGGCTGTCTGACTGTGGTAACCTTTCCCTATCCTCCGGCTACGGTGCGGCCGTCGGGAGCTGATCAGGGGCAGCATCGTCGAGACGGTTTCTGACTTCAGAGCCCTCGCCAGTTGCCAATAGGCACTGTGTGATGGCGAGATATCCGCTCTCAGTTTGTCCCATCTGTCACTCCTGAGTTCAGCCATGCGCTCCTTGACCTCTCTCTGGAGGCAGCGCGTCCTGACTCGATTGTCGTCAGACCTGTATCAGTCGTATGCTCGTAGCAGCATTTTTTTTTTCCTCTCAGCGGCAAATGTCTAATATCCTCCGGCAGCTCATGGCAGCGATCGTTCGCCACCTTGACCTGTCTAGAGGATGTAGCTTCGACGGCCTTTAAATGAGTAAGTGGTCTACAGCAGCTTAAAGGCCATTTCCTTTGAGGAGATGGCATCTGGGATGCTGTCTAACTCTGGTGTTCATGTTCTCTGGGCCGTCTCGAGCTTACGCCAGTCGTCAGGAGTTTGGTCAGAGGGACCTCCGCCCGGGGCTGTCCCAGCACCATGGTTACGGACGATGATCAAGAGTTTAACTCGTGTTGCACTTCCTAGATCGCAACGGTAAAGGTTACGTTGCCCCAATTGCAATATCTAATATATGTCCGAGGTGTTGTTTCGATTCGGGTCTATCCTAGTAGGTTCTGGGGGGCGATATCGAACATTGAATTACTTAGGTTTATCTTAAGTAGCGCGCGTCCGTCATGTTAATGACAGAGCTATTCCAAGCAGAGTGCTTGAGTTTAAGTCGCCCGCAATTATCA
This sequence comes from Sericinus montela, assembly GCA_029286605.1. Taxonomy (NCBI): domain Eukaryota; kingdom Metazoa; phylum Arthropoda; class Insecta; order Lepidoptera; family Papilionidae; genus Sericinus; species Sericinus montela. Next base: position 5,191 of record JAGSMR010000592.1, read on the forward strand.
CCGAGTCGCTTATTTTAAGCAGTGCCTCGATGTCGCTCTCAAATAATTAAAATGCGGTCGTGAGTAAGCAGATATCACTGTGATGGGCGGTGGCCTGTCAGAGCGATTCTGCAAAGCCAGAAACTTCGATATTAACTAAGGTAGGTACATCAATCGCCACACAGTGCAATGATGCCTTATAGTAGAATAAGCGTACCGCCTCCGCAGGTGGGTCGGTCGTTACGCATAATCGGTAATTTGCTATTTTTGGATCGCGCATTCTACTGGTGAGTCGCGTCTCCTGTATAAGGAGGATGTCTAATTGGTGGACGGCGAGAAATTCTCTCACTTCGTCCAATTGCCTTTAAGGCCGTTTGCATTAAGAAGTAGCCAGCAGCCAAGAAACTCGTTTAACTTTACATGGTGTGTTATCCATTTGGATTAGTACAACATGAAGAAAAAAGGGGACTTAGGAGGTTTCTCCAGGAATTGACTTACGAACGAAAACAACTGAACATTAGATACAATGTTGTTCCTTGCGTGAACCAAACTTATTATAAGTTTCGAATGACATATATGTTTGGCGACTATTCTGAAGAATCGGACGCCGAATCTGTCGCCTCTGATTCCGAGACCGTTGTCTCTGTTTCGCTGATGTCGAAGAGATCTGCGATCTCTCGAGCCGCGCGAAAAACGTCATCGCCGGCGCTAGTCGCCTTGCGCCCCGCGCGCGGGCGCGCCCTTGCGGGGTGCGGATGGGCGGCGACGGGGAATGGGCTGGGGAGGTTTTGCCGGGCCCACCATCGGTGGGGGTTTCTACGCGTTGGTTTTGGGGCGGAGCCGGGACCAGGCATTAGCCTTTTGGCGCTTTCGCGCTTTTCGCGGGGAGGTGGAGGCGGGGCCCTGAGTGGGTGCGCCCCTTTTTGTTCCTCTTTCCCCTCTGCGTCTCTTGCCGTGCGGCACGTTTGGGACATCCGCGATAATTCGCGGGGTGACTCGCCTCCGCACAGGACGCACGCCGAGAGAATGTCCGTAAGCTTGGGCACCAGGACAGTCCGCTGTGGCGTGGTCACTCTGGAAGCCTTGACGCACCTGGGGCGTGATGGCAGTTCATGCGCGGAATGCCCGTATAGTTGGCACTAAAATAAAAAGTAGCCTACGATCACGTTACGCCACAAAAAAAATCGACTTTCTGCCAGTGTAAGTCCCGTTGAAATCGGTCTAGCCGTCTCAGAGATTAGCCGGAACAAACGGACAGACACCTGAAACGATATTGCAATTACACTTTTGTTAAATGAAGGTCGTTTATTGAATGACAACATTTATCGATTGGTCTAAATGTATGGATTTGGTTTTAAATATATTTGATTTTATATTTATACTTAGGTTTATGTTAAGTAGCGCGCGTCCGATCATGTTAGCCGAAGCAGAGCTGGCTTCAAGCAGAGTGCTTGGAGGTTTAGAATCGCCCGCAATTATCCGCAGGTCGCTTATTTTAAGCAGTGCCTCCGTTATTTCTCAAATGATCTTAAAATGCGGTCGTAGATAAGCAGATATACTGTGATAGGCTGATGGCCTGTCAGAGCATTCTGCAAGCCAGCTTCGATATTAACTAAGGTGGGTACATCAATCGCCGCACAGTGCAATGATGCCGCATAGTGAATAAGCGTACCGCCTCCGCGGGTGGGTCCCGGTCGTTACGCGCTAATCGGTAATTTGCTATTTTTGGATCGCGCATTCTACTGGTGGTCGTCTCCTGTATAAGGAGGATGTCTAATTGGTGGACGGCGAGAAATTCTCTCACTTCGTCCATTGCCTTTAAAGGCCGTTTGCATTAGTAACCGACAGCCAGAAACCTGGGTTTAACTTTACATGGTGTTATCCATTTGGATTAGTACATGTAGCAGAAGAAAAAAGAGACTTAGGAGGTTTGCCTCCAGGAATTGACTTACACAAAGACAAAACAACTGAACATTGAATACAATGTTCAATTGTTCTATTTACGTGAGGAGCCTTAAACTTATTATAAGTTTCAGAATAGCGCCTTATGTTTGGCGACTATTCTGGAAGAAGTCGGACGCCGAATCTGTCGCCTCTAATTTGTTCGAGACCGTTGTCTCTATTTCGCTGATGTCGAAGAGATCTGCGATCTCTCACCAACCGCGCGAAAACGTCATCGCCGGCGCTAGTCGCCTTTGCGCCCCGCGCCAGACGCCAGCAGGAGCCTGCAGATGGGCAACGACGGGGGTAGGCACGGGGAGGTTTGCCAGGCACCATCGGTGAGGTTTCCTGCACGTTGGTTTTGGGGGCGGAGCCAGGACCAAACATTAGCCTTTTTAGCGCTTTCGCGCGCTTTTCGCGGGGGAGGTGGGCAGGAACCCTAGTGGAATTACGCCCCGCGCATTCCTCTTTCCCCTCTGCGTCTGCCGTGGCGCGTTGGGACATCCGCGATAATTCGCAGGGTGACCCTCGCCTCCGCCTGGGACACTTACCCATAAGGGGAATGTCCGTGAAGCGGGCCTGGGACGATCCGCTGTGGCGTGGTCCTCTGGGCACTTGACGCACCTAGGGCCGTGAGTGGCGGTTCCTTGCCGGAATGCCCGTATGGTTAACAAAATAAAAAGTAGCCTACGATCCCGTTACGCCACAAAAAAATCAGCTTTCTGCCAGTGTAAGTCCGTTGAAATCGGTCTGGCCGTCTCAGAGATTAGCCGGGAACAAACGGACAGACACCTGAAACGATATTACCGAATTACACTTTGTTAAATGAAGGTCGTTTATTGAATGACAACTTGTTATCGATTGAATCTAAATGTATGGTTGGTTTAAATATATTGAGATTTTTATGTTTTATACTTTTTAGTATTTTATTATTGAATATGACCTGTCATATACGCAAATTACACTCATTTTACTAATATTATCACATGCACACCAGTGTACATATAGATATCGCAATCTCATACTTATTATGCGTTTTCGTGTATCTTTCAACAATAACATTATTAAAACAGAGATAAGTAGCTACTTGTAAGATGTACAGTGAGGGCAGAGTTAGAAGTTTCTAAGTTTAAACTTATAACAACTTCAAGTAGTTTCAAGATTAAAGATTGGCTATCGTGACTTTCTTGGATTGGCTTGTGAAGGCACCTCTAAATACTCTATGTACGTCGGTGCACTTGGACAGCTGTCGCAGTTCCGGGGCTGGTGCACGGCGGGAGGGGCAGCGCCCACTCCCAGGACAGGCACAGCTGCAGCGTGGAGGAGCAGGTCACAAACTGACCCCGTAGCTTAGTTGCTAGCGACCCGCCTTCGAAGCTAGGGGTTGATGATTTATGTGCATACGAATCCTCTCTGTCCGTGAGTGTCTCGAGAGGCGACAGAGGAGAGCCCTACCTACCCTACCTATCTAGAAAATACCAGATTAAAATGAGCAAACTGGTGACAAAGCGATCGCCAATCCGCCTGAATGATCGCGAGAAGCCTGTAGAATCAATCCTGAAATGGACTTTCATAGGCTGTTTTTATGTATATACTCCAACTAACCGCGTTCGTAGCACTATAACACAATGAATAGTATCACTGAAATCAGTGAGAGCCCGTTCTGTGATATCAGTATCACTGCAGGATTAGCTCATTTTGTTTGGGCTGGCTCTAACACCAGTTAAGATAATATACTCGTAAAGATGTGAATGGATGTGAATAACATGATATATCAGAGCACTTTGTTACGTAACTGATATCTAGTTCCTAACCATGACATAATTAATATTCTAAATGATATATAAACATTTAAAACGTTAAGATAATTGCGTTCCTCGCCAGGTATCCGAGCTGCTGCGCCTGCGGACCCCACGTCCTCCGGCGTCACCAGGTCAATTGGGAGCCCTGGATCTGGTCACGAACGATGCGATGCGATATTGAAATTGAGCTGAAACTCTAATTAAAACTATGTCCTTTCGAACTAAAATTTACTTATAATTTGTTGTATTGTAATATATTTTTATAATAAATGGAAACTGACATGTTTTAACTGTTTCATTTCTTTAACAATCTACGCAAAACAACGATAAGCTCGTCGTGTTATTCCATAACACAAGTGAGTTTGCTACTTACGCATGAGACATCAGTTGCAATGTATGTGATTTTCAACCTATCAATGTATGTTTCTACGTATGTATTGTTGGGTTAATTAATGTTAAGAGAGCCTTGAGACATAATTACAAATTCATACTTAATTATTCAATCCAAATGTAACTAAGGCCATTTATGGCCATGTGTCCAATGGTATTTTAACATAAGCCTAAAAGAGATATTGTTTTGTCTAATTTTCAGTGTTCATAGCTATTGCGTTAATTAATGTTTACATAGTTTTAATGGATAAATCCATTGTTTTTAATATTTAATTTTAATATACTGTGGCTATTTATAAAAACAGTATTTGTAATAAGATTTCTTATATAATAATACTATCTTAACATTGGTTTCAAAAGGGACGTTGTTTTGAAAGATGTTCAGTGTTCAAGTTAAACGGTCAATTATAGTTTACTAAGTTTTAATAGATAATTGTATAAATCAATAGTGAAACATTTAATTTAAATTAATATTCGGCCTATTTATAAAATGGCACTTTTAATAATATTTCTAATGTAAAAATATTATTTTAACATTGACTTAAAAGGGATATTGTATTGACAAACTAGCCGGGGGTTATTCGATGCTGCAACCATGTTTGATGTTAGACGCAACATACAATTAAGAAACTACATTTGTTTTCATATTTTAATTAATGTTGTTAGTATGGATCAATAAACATTTATTGAAGTCTAAGTTTGATTTTGATTTGTCTGACCCTTGACAACAGTATTTGTGTGTTATTCATTGGAATAAGAATTTAAATTCGTCTATCGACACAGAGTCTATCTCTAGCGGAGATAAAACAGGCGAAAAGAAATTTTTTGTAATGTTCCAAAAAATGTAAACTGACAAATGTATAAAACAAATAAAACTAATAAATGGAAACTGACATGTTTTAACTGTTTCATTTCTTTAACAATCTACATAAAAACAATCTACATAAAATCGCTACCTGTCACGTTGTCCCAAAATCTTCGGTGAAGGTGGGTCGGAAGGATTTAATCGTCTAGACTTCTGTCTACCTCTGTATTGGAGGAATATATGTGAATATGTTTCTAAAATAAAAGTAGCCTACGATCCCACGTTACGCCACAAAAAAAATCAGCTTTCTGCCAGTGTAAGTCTCGTTGAAATCGGTCTAGCCGTCTCCAAGAGAGATTAGCCGGAACAAACGGACAGACACCTGAAACGATATTACAATTACACTTTGTTAAATGAAGGTCATTTATTGAATGACAACATTTATCGATTGGTCTAAATGTATGGTTGGTTTAAATATATTGAGATTTTTATGTTTTATACTTTTAGTATTTATTATTGAATATGACCTGTCAAATACATAAATTACACTCATTTTACTAACATTATCACATGCACACCAGTGTACATATAGATATCGCAATCTCATACTTATTATGCGTTTTTCGTGTATCTTTCAACAATAACATTATTAAAACAGAGATAAGTAGCTGCCAGGGTGTACAGTGAGGCAGAGTTAGAAGTTTCTAGGATTTAAACTTATAACAACTTCAAGTAGTTTCAAGATTAAAGATTGGCTATCGTGACTTTCTTGGATTGGCTTGTGAAGGCACCTCTAAATACTCTATGTACGTCGGTGCACTTGGACAGCTGTCGCAGTTCCGGGGGCTGGTGCACGGCGGGAGGGGCAGCGCCCACTCCCAGGACAGGCACAGCTGCAGCGTGATCCTGAAGCTGGCCCATGTAAGCAGTTTGCTGCTTGTTGCCTTCAGAAGCTAGGGTTGATGATTTACATGTGCATACGAATCCTCTCTGTCCGTGAGTGTCTCGAGAGGCGACAGAGGCCCTACCTACCCTACCTATCTAGAAAATACCAGATTAAAATGAGCAAACTGGTGACAAAGCGATCGCCAATCCGCCTGAATGATCGCGAGAAACCTGTAGAATCAATCCTGAAATGGACTTTCATAGGCTGTTTTTATGTATATACTCCAACTAACCGCGTTCGTAGCACTATAACACAATGAATAGTATCACTGAAATCGGTAGAGCCCGTTCTGTGATATCAGTATCACTTGCAGGATTAGCTCATTTTGTTTGGGCTAGCTCCTAACACCAGTTAAGATAATATACTCGTAAAGATGTGAATGGATGTGAATAACATGATATATCAAGGCACTTTGTTACGTAACTGATATCTAGTTCTAACCATGACATAATTAATATTCTAAATGATATATAAACATTTAAAACGTTAAGATAATTGCACGTTCCTCCTTAGATATCCGAGCTGCTGCGCCACTGCACGGACCTTCCCCCACGTCCTCGGCGTCCTGGGTCAGGTGGGGCCCTGGATCTGGTCTGGTGATGCGATGCGATAATGAGGTGAGCTGACTCTAATTAACCTGTCCTTTCGAACTAAGAAATTTACTTATAATTTGTTGTATTGTAATATATTTTATAATAAATGGAAACAGCATGTTTTAAATGTTTTATTCCCCAACAATCTACCAAAAAACAACGATAAGCTCGTCGCTACCTGTCACGTTGTCCCAAAATCTTCGGTGAAAGGTGGGTCGGAAGGTTGCCTCGTCTAGACTTCTGTCTACCTCTGTGGAGGGAATATATGTGAATATGTTTCTAAAATAAAAATAGCCTACGATCCACGTTACGCCACAAAAATCAGCTTTCTGCCAGTGTAAGTCCGTTGAAATCGGTCTAGCCGTCTCAGTTAGCCGGAACAAACGGACAGACACCTGAAACGTCTGGACCAATTTTGAAAGGAACTTTCACTAGCGGTAGCTGATGTTGTAAGGTGTAACTAAGGCTAGCATTATTTTAGAAACAATAATTAGGGTTTCGCACGTTTTACTACAAAACCGCGAGAAGAGCCGCGAGGGCAACGCATTTAGTCGAAGGCTGTTACAGCTAAGCTTACTTACTTAGATGCTGCGCCGACAAAAGCATATTGCTCGACATACATTACACTTATATAACGTACACATAACAGCTTGCAGTAGTCCTGCTGGACATAGGCCTCTCGCGTGCCGTAAGCGCCACGCTTGGCAGGCAGATTGGCGATCGCACTGCCAGACCTCGCAACCCTAACCTAACATAACTAACTTCAACATTTGTACTTAGGACGGGTGTTATTCCTTGGGGCATATAGACTAAAGGAAAATGTTAAAAAAAGAGTAAATCTACTTTTTCTACATGTCTCAGGACTGGTGTTTGTGGCCCATTCGTTTGTTTCTTATTCCATAACACAAGTGGAGTTTGCTACTTGCATGGACATCAGTGCAATGTATATGATTTTCAACCTATCAATGTATGTTTCTACGTATGTATTGTTGGGTTAATTATTAAGAGAGCCTTGAGACATAATTACAAATTCATACTTAATTAAACTCAATCCAAATGTAACTAAGGCCATTTATGGCCATGTGTCCAATAGTATTTCAACAGCCTAAAAAGATATTGTTTTGTCTAATTTTTCGAGTGTTCATAGCTATTGCGTTAATTAATGTTTACATAGTTTTAATGGATAATTATAAATCCATTGTTTTTAATATTTATTTTACAATATACAGGGCTATTTACTAAAAACAGTATTTATGTTAATAAGATTTCTTATATAATAATACTATAATAACATTGGTTTCAAAAGGGACGTTGTTTTGAAAGATGTTCAGTGTTCAAATTAAACGGTCAGTGTAGTTACTAAGTTTAATAAATAATTGTATAAATCAATGAAACATTTAATTTAAATTAATATTCGGCCTATTTATAAAAAATGGTACTTTTAATAATATTTCTAATGTAAAAATATTGTTTTAACATTATTTAAAAAGGGATGTTGTGATGACAAACTAGCCGGGGTTATTCGATGCAACCATGTTTGATGTTAGACGCAACATACAATTAAGAAACCTACATTGTTTTCATATTTTAATTAATGTTGTTAGTATGGATCAATAAACATTTATTGAAGTCTAAGTTTGATTTTGGTTGTCTGACCCTTGACAACCCAGTATTTGTGTATTTATTCATTGGAATGAGAATTTAAATTCGTCTGTATCGACACAGAGTCTATCTCTGGCGGAAGTAAAACAGACGAAAGAAATTTTTTTGCAATGTTGGAAATACAATAGTAACTCTTTCTAGACATTAGTCGAGGCACGATCACCTCAAGTTCTGGGTGTCATATTAACGTATTTATTTAATTGTTGCTTGTATATGTACATACATTGGAGAAAAGAATATAAAATTCCGTTTGAAGTTCTTAAAAAATATTTACACACCTTGAAAGTGTATGTAGCAATTTGATTTTGTTGATATATATACATATTTCTTTAAGTATTATATTCTATTAAGTATATTATAAATTAACTAATGAATTCTTTAAAATTAATTAATGAATTCTTCTTATTTTAATTTTGTATTATTATTAATTAATATATCTTTCTTAGTCAATGATTAACATGTCTGTATTAGAATGTCTCCCGCAGATACTTGCGACGACCTGCAGAACATTGCGGGAAGTCGATAGTGCAAATGACACAGGACAACTATGTAGAGTCCTTAGGAGGCGTATGTTCAGCTTGATAGACTTCTGTTAGACTGTTATGATGACGATGATCATGATAAAGTACATGTCATGAGATATTGCAATTACACTTTGTTAAATGAAAGGTCATTTATTGAATGACAACATTTATCGATTAGTCCTCATCTTTAATTATGTTTCTGTTTAAATATATTGTTAAAGTTTGATGTTTTATACTTTTTAGTATTTTATTATTGAACATGACCTATCATATACGCAAATTACCTCATTTTACTAACATTATCACATACCAGTGTACATATAGATATCGCAATCTCATACTTATTATGCGTTTCGTGTATCTTTCAACATTAACATTATTAAAACAGAGATAAGTAGCTACTTATAATATGTACAGTGTGAGGGCGGAGTTAAGAAACAAGTTTAAACTTATAACAACACAAGTAGTTTCAAGATTAAAGATTGGCTATCGTGACTTTCTTGGATTGGCTTGTGAAGGCACCTCTAAATACTCTATGTATTTCGGTGCATGGACAGCTATCGCAGTTCGAGGAGCTGGTGCGGCGCGGCGGGAGGGGCAGCGCCCACTCCCGGAACAGGCACCCAACTGCAGCGTGGAGGAGCAGGTCACAAGCAATGACCCCAGCTTAGTTTCTATGACCCGCCTTCGAAGCTGGGGGTTGATGATTTGTGTGCATACAGATCCCTCTCTCTGTCCGTAAGGTGTCTCGAGGCGACAGAGGGAGAGCCTACCTACCCTACCTATCTCGAAAAATAGCAGATTAAAATGAGCAAACTGGTGACAAAGCGATCCCCAATCCGCCTGAATGATCTTGAAAGCCTGTAGAATCAATCAAAATGGACTTTCATGAACATTTTTATGTATATACTCAAACTAACCGCGTTCAACACTATAACACAATGAATATAGTATCACTGAAATCAGTGAGGCCCGTTCTGTGATATCAATCCACTTGCAGGATTAGCTCATTTTGTTTGGGCTAGCTCCTATACCAGTTAAGATATACTCGTAAAGATGTGAATGTATGTGAATAACGGGATATCAGGCACTTTGTTACGTAACTGATATCTAGTTCCTAACCATGACATAATTAATATTCTAAATGATATAAACATTTAAAACGTTAAGATAATTGCACGTTCTCGCCAGGTATCCGAGCTGCTGCGCACTGCTGGACTCCCACGTCTCAACGTCACCAGGTCCAATTGGGGGCCTGGATCTAGTCACGAACGATGCGATGCGATATTGAAATTGAGCTGAAACTCCTAATTAAAACTATGTCCTTTCGAACTAAGAAATTTACTAATAATTTGTTATATTGTGTTATATTTTTATAATAAATGGAAACTGACATGTTTTAACTGTTCATTTCTTTAACAATCTACGCCACCAAAAAACAATCCTACGCAAAATCGCTACCTGTCACGTTGTCCCAAAATCTTCGGTGAAAGGTGGGTCGGAAGGATTTAATCGTCTAGACTTCTGTCTACCTCTGTATTGGAGGAATATATGTGAATATGTTTCTAAAATAAAAGTAACCTACGATCCCGTTGCACGCCACAAAAAAATCAGCTTTCTGCCAATTATACGTCCCGTTGAAATCGGTCTAGCCGTCTCAGAGATTAGCCGGAACAAACGGACAGACCACCTGAAACGATATTGCAGTTACACTTTGTTAAATGAAAGGTCATTTATTGAATGACAACGTTTATCGATTATGGTCTAAATGTGGTTGGTTTAAATATGTTAGGATTTTTATGTTTTATACTTTTTAGTATTTATTGAATATGACCTGTCAAATACGCAAATTACACTCATTTTACTAACATTATCACATACACACCAGTGTACATATAGATATCATGATCTCATACTTATTATGCGTTTTCGTGTATCTTTCAACAATAACATTATTAAAACGAGAGATAAGTAGCTACTTGTAAGATGTACAGTGAGGGGCAGGGATTAGAAGTTTCTAAGTTTAAACTTATAACAACTTCAAATGGTTTCAAAGTTAAAAGATTGGCTATGTGAAGCTTTCTTGGATTGGCACATGAAGGCACCTCTAAATACTCTATGTACGTCAATTGCCGCCGGACGGCTGTCGCAGTTCCGGGGCTGGTGCGCGGCAGGAGGGGCAGCGCCCACTCCCAGGCAGGCACAGCTGCAGCGTGGAGGAGCAGGTCCTGGGGCGGCCCCGTAGCTTGGTTGCTAGTGACCCCTTGTGAAGCTGGGGGTTGATGATTTACATGTGCATACAGATCCTCTCTCTGTCCGTGAAATTGTCTCGAGGCGACAGAGGAGAGCCCTACCTACCCACCTATCTAGAAAATACCAGATTAAAATGAGCAGAGCTGGTGACAAAGCGATCACTTAGTCGCCTGAATGATCGCGAGAAGCCTGTAGAATCAATCCTGAAATGGACTTTCATAGGCTGTTTTTGTAGCATATGCCAACTAACCGCGTTCGTGGCACTATAACACAATGGTATCTTTCAAATCGGTAGAAATTCCGTTCCTGTGATATCAGTATCACTTGCAGGATTAGCTCTTTTGTTTGGAGCTGGCTCTAACACCAGTTAAGATAATATACTCGTAGAATGTGAATGGATGTGAATAACATGATATATCAGAGCACTTTGTTACGTAACTGATATCTAGTTCCTAAACGCGACAATTAATATTCTAAATGATATATAAACATTAAAACGTTAAGATAATTGCACGTTCTCGCCAGGTATCGAGCTGCTGCGCCACTGCACGGACCCCACGTCCACTCAGCGTCACCGGAACGGTGGGAGCCCTGGATCTGGTCTGAACGATGCGATGCGATATTGAAATTGAGCTGAAACTAATTAAAACTATGTCCTTTCGAACTAAGGGGTACCCATAATTTGTTGTATTACAATATATTTTTTTATAATAAATGGAAACTGACATGTTTTAAATGTTTTATTTCTTCAACAATCTGCAAAAACAACGATAAGCTCGTCGCTACCATCGTTGTCCCAAAATCTTCGGTGATGAAAGGTGGGTTAAGGAAGGATTCCCACTCGTCTGAACTTCTGTCTACCTCTGTATTGGAGGAATATATGTGAATATGTTTCTAAAATAAAAAGTAGCCCTACGATCACATTTGCCACAAAAAAATCAGCTTTCTGCCAGTGTAAGTCCCGTTGAAATCGGTCTAGCCGTCTCAGAGATTAGCCGGAACAAACGGACAGACACAGTATCTGGACCGATTTTGTGGAACTTTCACTGGCGGTAGCTGATGTTGTAAGGTATTAACAAACTAGTATTTAGAAACAATAATTAGGGTTTCGCGTTAACTACGAAACCGCGAGAAGAGCCGCAGGGGCAGCATTTGGTCGAGCTGTTACACAACTAGCTTTACTTGCTTGGATGCTGCACCGACAAAAGCATGTTACTTTCGACTTGCCGTTACATATACCAACGTACACACATAACGGCTTGCAATGGTCCACTGCTGGACATGGGCCTCGCGTGCCGTAATCGCCACGCTTGGCGAGCCAGATTGGCGATCCTTTTCTCAGACACCTCGCAACCCTAACCTAACAACCTAACCTAACATTTTGTACTTAGGACCCAGGGTGTTATTCCTTGGGGCATATAGACTAAAAGGGAAAATGTTAAAGTAAATCTACTTTTCTACATGTCTCGCGGGACGGCTGGGTATTTGTAAGCCCATTCGTTGTTTCTTATTCCATAACACAAGTGAGTTTGCTACTTACGCATGAGATTTATCAGTGCAATGTGTGTGATTTTCAACCTATGTTATGTGTTTCTACGTATGTATTGTTGGGTTAATTAATGTTAAGAGAGCCTTGAGACATAATTACAAATTCATGCCCAATGTCAATCCAAATGTAACTAAAAGGCCATTTATGGCCATGTGTCAATAGTATTTCAACATAAGCCTAAAAGAGATATTTAGCTGTCTAATTTTCAGTGTTCATAGCTATTACGTTAATTAATGTTTATAGTTTTAATGGATAATTATAAATCCAAAATTGTTTTAATATTTAATTTTTAATATACTAGGGCTATTTATAAAACAGTATTTGTAATAAGATTTCTTATATAATAATACTATCTTAACATTGGTTTTAAAAGGGACGTTGTTTTGAAGATGTTCAGTGTTCAAGTTAAACGGTCAATTATAGTTACTAGTTTAATAGATAATTGTATAAATTAATAGTGAAACATTTAATTTAAATTAATATTCAACCTATTTATAAAATAGTACTTTTTAATAATATTTCTAATGTAAAAATATTATTTTAACATTGGCTTAAAAGATGTTGTATTGATGACAAACTAGCCGAAGTTTATTCGATGCTGCAACCATGTTTGATGTTAGACGCAACATACAATTAAGAAACTACATTTGTTTCATATTTTAATTAATGTTGTTAGTATGGATCAATAAACATTTATTGAAGTCTAAGTTTGATTTTGATTTGTTGTCTGACCCTTGACAACAGTATTTGTATGTTATTCATTGGAATGAGAATTTAAATTCGTCTATCGACTGAAGTCTGTATCTCTAGCGGAGATAAAACACGACGAAAGAAATTTTTTGTAATGTTGGAAATACAATATTAGCCTCTTTTCTAGACATTAGTCGGGCACGATCACCTCAGTTCTAGGTGTCATATTAACGTGTTATTTATTTATTTGCTTGTATGTACATACATTGGAGAAAAGAATATAAAATTCATTTGAAGTTCTTAAAAATATTTACACACCCGAAAGTGTATATAGCAATTTGATTTTTGTTGATATATACATATTTCTTTAAAGTATATTCTATTAAGTATATTATAAATTAACTAATGAATTCTTTAAATTAATTAATGAATTCTTTACTTATTAATTTTGTATTATTATTAATTAATATATCTTTCTTAGTCAATGATTATACAACTGTCTGTATTAGAATGTCTCGCAAGATGCTGCGACGACCTGCAGAACATTGCAGAAGTCGATGAGTGCAAATGACACAGGACCTTTCTATGTGGCGATCCTTAGGAAGGCGTATGTTCAGCAGTAGACTACTGTTAGACTGTTATGATGACGATGATCATGATAAGTACATGTCACATGAGATATTGCAATTACACTTTGTTAAATGAAAGGTCATTGTTGAATGACAACATTTATCGATTGGTCTGCCGTCTTTAGATGTATGTTTCTGTTTAAATATATTGAAGTTTTGATGTTTATACTTTTTAGTATTTTATTATTGAATATGACCTATCATATACGCAAATTACACTCATTTTTACTTGCTAACATTATCACATGCACCAGTGTACATATAGATATCGCAATCTCATACTTATTATGCGTTTTTCGTGTATCTTTCAACATTAACATTATTAAAACAGAGATAAGTAGCTACTTATAATATGTACAGTGAGACGAGTTAGAAGTTTCACAAGTTTAAACTTACAACAACGCTAAAGTAGTTCAAAGATTAAAGATTGGCTATCGTGGCTCTTGGATTATTTGTGAAGGCACCTCTAAATACTCTATATTTCGAGGCGGTGCGCGGACAGCTGTCGCAGTTCCGGGGGCTGGTGCGCGGCGGGAGGGGCAGCGCCCACTCCCAGGAACAGGCACGGCTGCAGCGTGGAGGAGCAGGTCACAAACTGACGTAAGCAGTTTTCTAGCGACCCATGAAGCTAGGGGTTGATGATTCATGTGCATACGAATCCTCTGTCCGTGGTGTCTCGAGGCGACAGAGGAGAGCCCTACCTACCCTACCTATCTCGAAAAATACCAGATTAAAATGAGCAAACTGGTGACGAAGCGATCCCCAATCCGCCTGAATGATGCCTTGCGAAGCCCTCAGAATCAATCTGAAATGTACTTTCATAGGCTGTTTTATGTATATACTCAAACTAACCGCGTTCGCGCTATAACACAATGATAATCACTAGAGTGGTGGAAGGCCCGTTCTGTGATATCAATATATGCTGCAGGATTAGCTCATTTTGTTTGGGCTAGCTCTAACACCGGTTAAGATAATATACTCGTAAAGATGTGAATGTATGTGAATAACAAGGATATATCAAGGCACTTTGTTACGTAACTGATATCTAGTTCTAACCAAACATGGTTAATATTCTAAATGATATAAACATTTAAAACGTTAAGATAATTGCACGTTCCTCGCCAGGTATCGAGCTGCTGCGCCTGCTGCACGGACCCCACGTCCTCAAACGTCACCAGGTCCAATTGGGAGCCTGGATCTAGTCTGGTGATGCGATGCGATATTAAAGTGGTACAAACTCAATTAAAACTATGTCCTTTCGAACAAAATTTTAATAATTTGTTATATTGTCTTATATTTTATAATAAATGAAACTGACATGTTTTAACTTTTCATTTCTTTTAACAATCTACGCAAAACAATCACCACATAAAAATCGCTACCTGTCACGTTGTCCCAAAATCTTCGGTGAAAGGTGGGTCGGAAGGATTTAATCGTCAGACTTCTGTCTACCTCTGTATTGGAGGAATATGTGAATATGTTTCTAAAATAAAAAGTAGCCTACGATCCACGTTACGCCACAAAATCAACTTTCTGCCAGTGTAAGTCCCGTTGAAATCGGTCTAGCCGTCTCAGAGATTGTGAGACAAACGGACAGACACCTGAAACGATATTACCAATTACACTTTGTTAAATGAAAGGTCATTTATTGAATGACAACATTTATCGATTAGTCCTAAATGTAAAGGTTGGTTTAAATATATTGAGATTTTTTATGTTTCCATACTTTTTAGTATTTTGTGTGAATATATTTTGTCCAAAATATAAATTCCTCATTTTACTAACATTATCACATGCACCAGTGTACATATAGATATCATAAATCATACTTATTATGCGTTTTCGTGCTTATCTTTCCAACTTAATAACATTATTAAAAACAGAGATAAGTAGCTACTTGTAAGATGTACAGTGAGGGGCAAGTTAGAAGTTTCACAAGTTTAAACTTATAACAACTTCAAGTAATTTCAAGATTAAAGATTGTTATCGTGACTTTCTTGGATTGGCTTCCGTGGCTCAAATACTCTGCAGTGCGCTTCGGTGCTGTCGCAGTTCAGGGGAGCTGGTGCACGGCGGAGGCGCGCGCCCACTCCCAGGGCAGGCGCAGCTGCAGCGTGGAGGCAGGTCACAAACTGACCCATGGCTTAGTTGCTAGCGACCCGCCTTCAGGCTAGGGGTTGATGGTTTACATGTGCGCCTGAATCCTCTCTGTCCGTGAGTGTCTCGAGGCGACAGAGGGAGAGCCCTACCTACCTACCTATCTAGAAAATACCAGATTAAAATGAGCAAACTGGTGACAAAGCGATCGCCGATCACCCGAATGATCGCGAGAAGCCTGTAGAATCAATCCTGAAATGGACTTTCATAGGCTATTTTTATGTATATACTCAGCTTTAACCCGCGTTCGGCGCTTTTCTTAACACAATGAATAGTAATACTTCCAGAAATCGGTAGAGGCCGTTCTGTGATATCAGTATCACTGCAGGATTAGCTCATTTTGTTTGGGCTAGCTCCTAACACCAGTTAGATAATATACTCGTAAAGATGTGAATGGATGTGAAGATAGCAGTATATCAGGCACTTTGTTACGTAACTGATATCTAGTTCCTATGCAGCCATAATTAATAACCACAAATGATATATAAACATTTTAAAACGTTAAGATATTGCACGTTCCTCCTTGGTATGCGAGCTGCTGCTGCTGCGGACCCACGTCCTCAGCGTCACGGGTGATTAGGGCCCTGGATCTGGGTCACGAACGATGCGATGCGATAATGAAATTGAGCTGAACTCCTGGTGAAACTATGTCCTTTCCAGACTAAGAAATTTACTTACTGTTTATTTGTATTGTAATATATTTTGTGGCTGGAAACTGACATGTACAAATGTTTTCCATTTCTTTAACAATCCTACATAAAAAACAACGATAAGCTCGTCGCTACCTGTCACGTTGTCCCAAAATCTTCGGTGAAGCAGGGTCGGAAGGATTTACTCGTCTAGACTTCCCTGTCTACCTCTGTATTGGAGGAATAGAGGAACATGTTTCTAAAATAAAAAGTAGTCACGATCCCACGTTACGCCACAAAAATTAGTTGTCAGTGTAAGTCCCGTTGAATTTGTCTAGCTGTCTCAGAGATTAGCTGAACAAACGGACAGACACCGAAACGTCTGGACCGATTTTTGACGGAACTTTCTACTGGCGGTAGCTGATGTTGTAAGGTGTAACTAAGGCTAGCATTATTTTAGAAACAATATCAGGTTTCCGCGTTTACTACAAAAAACATGAGAAGAGCCGCAGGGGGCAGCATTTAGTCGAAGGCTGTTACACAACTAAGCTTTACTACTTAGATGCTGCAACTGACAAAAGTTTATGTTACTGACTTATACATTACACTTATATAACGCACACACATAACAGCTTGCAGTAGTAGTCCACTGGTTGACATAGGCCTTCCCTGCGTGCCGTAATCGCCACGCTTGGCAGGCAGATTGGCGATCGCACCACCAGACACCCTGCAACCTAACCCAACATAACCCAACCTAACATTTGCAATTAGGACGGGTATTATTCTTGGGGCATATAGACTAAAGGAAAATGTTAAAGAGTAACTACTTTTTCTACATGTCTCGGACTGGGTATTTGTGGCCCATTCGTTGTTTCTTATTCCATAACACAAGTGAGTTTGCTTACTTACGCATGAGACATCGGTGCAATGTATGTGATTTTCAACCTATCAATGTATGTTTTACGTATGTATTGTTGGGTTAATTAGTTAAGAGAGCTTTGAGACATAATTACAAATTCATACTTAATTATTCAATCCAAATGTAACTAAGGCCATTTATGGCTATGTGTCCACGGTATTTTAACATAAGCTCAAAAAGAGATATTGTTTTGTCTTAATTTTTTCAGTGTTCATATTATTATGTTAATTAATGTTTACATATAGTTTTAATTGATAATTATAAATCCATTGTTTTTAATATTTAATTTTAATATACTGAGGTTATTTATAAAAAACAGTATTTGTAATAAGATTTCTTATATAATAATACTATCTTAACATTGGTTTCAAAAGGACGTTGTTTTGAAAGATGTTCGATCCTCGGACAGATCACCTGGCGTAAGGCTGAGTCTCAACAGATCGCAGCACGACGCTGCTCTACCGAGCTTCTTACCCGCCAGGAACGTAAAGTCGTCTACAGACTATTCCGAGCTCCGACATCGAACTGAGGTTAATTCGGACCTCGGCGCCGTGATCGTGTGCGTACTTTTCGATCTTCGCGCGAGATCAAATGAGCTTCGACGTCGCACCGCACGAGTGCAGCGCGACTGGTAAAGTCACGTGTTTAGAAACCTCCGACTCTCCGGAGCTCCACGGTGGCATATCCTTGCCGGATTCGGCTAGGCTGGCTTCGGCCTTAGAGGCGTTCAGGCAATCCGCGGATGGTAACTTCGCACCACCGGCCCGCTCGGCCAGTGCATAGACCAAATGTCGAAACTGCGGTTCCTCTCGTACTGAGCGAGTATTACTATCGCAACGACGAGCCATCAGTAGATCAAAACAACCTGTCTCACGACGGTCTAAACCCAGCTCACGTTCCTTTTGATGAACAATCCAACGCTTGGCGAATTTTGCTTCATGACGTGCGGAAGAGCCGACATCGAAGGATCAAAAAGCAACGTCGCTATGAACGCTTGGCCGCCAAGCCAGTTATCCCTGTGAACTTTCTGGCACCTCTTGCTAACTCTTTATACTAAAGGATCGATAGGCCGTGCTTTCGCAGTCCTATGCGTACTGAACATCTGGATCAAGCCAGCTTTTGCCCTTTTTTGCTCACGCGAGGTTTCTGTCCTCGCTGGGCTGGCTATAGGACACCTGCGTTATTCTTTTGACAGATGGCACCGCCCCAGTCAAACTCCCGCACAGCAGTGTCCTCGAACCGGATCCGCGGGGGTTGTGCGGCGACGGGCGTTTCCGCCGCGACCTCTGCACTTGGCAGATCACCTGGCGTAGGGCTGCGTAGGGCTG
>JAGSMR010000593.1:5000-12500 GCA_029286605.1 Sericinus montela
GACAGGAGTGGTCCTGGATATTTCTCCACGGACCGCAATGTGCGTTCGAAATGTCGATGTTCAAATGTGTCCTGCAGTTCACACTATGACGCGCAGTTAACTGCGTTCTTCATCGACCCGCGAGCCAAGTGATCCACCGTCCAGGGTAATTGTTTTATTGTGTTGTTAATTGGCTAATAAACACACCGATAACGATGTGCGATTTCTCATAAAGTGAGAAATTTTTATAACGTTAGAAAATGAACGGAGACCGATAACGCACGGCGACGTTAACGATCACATTGTTCTTATTCTAAACCGCATGTGGTTTGTTCTCTTGTATAGCGCTCACCTTTATCGGACCGAAACTAACCGGCGCGGATTTCTGCCAGATCAAACGTTCCGTTTGGTTTATCCCGGCGTGCGCTCGCCGACGAATCGAACTCCGACGCGGTATAATTGCGCGGGAAGAACGTCGAACGGCAATTAAATTGAAATTGTTCGGATTATATGAACATGAATAATATTATTTTGTATAATACAAAAATAACATCATCACGTACACGTTAATGATCCTTCCGCAGGTTCCCCTACGGAAACCTTGTTACGACTTTTACTTCCTCTAAATGATCAAGTTTGGTCAACTTCCAGCAACGCCGACGGCCGTGAAGCCACCGCGTGTCGGTCCGAAGACCTCACTAAATCATTCAATCGGTAGTAGCGACGGGCGGTGTGTACAAAGGGCAGGGACGTAATCAACGCGAGCTTATGACTCGCGCTTACTAAAATTCCTCGTTTATGGGGATAATTGCAAACCCCAATCCCCAGCACGAAGGGTTTCAACGGGTTGCCAGGCCTCTAGGCCAGGAGAACATGCTGATTCCTTCAGTGTAGCGCGCGTGCGGCCCAGGACATCTAAGGGCATCACAGACCTGTTATTGCTCAATCTCGTGCGGCTCGAAGCCGCCGGTCCCTCTAAGAAGAATTTTAATACGTCGCCAGTGAGTTGCGTGACAGAAGCCACGCACACCTAAATGACGACGCCTATTTAACAGGCTAGAGTCTCGTTCGTTACCGGAATTAACCAGACAAATCGCTCCACCAACTAAGAACGGCCATGCACCACCACCCACCGAATCAAGAAAGAGCTGTTAATCTGTCAATCCTTCCGGTGTCCGGGCCTGGTGAGATTTCCCGTGTTGAGTCAAATTAAGCCGCAGGCTCCACTCCTGGTGGTGCCCTTCCGTCAATTCCTTTAAGTTTCAGCTTTGCAACCATACTCCCCAGGTCAAAATCTTTGGTTTCCCGGAAGCTGCCCGCCGAGCCATCGTAGTAACGTCGGCGGATCGCTGAATGACATATTTACGGTTAGAACTAGGGCGGTATCTAATCGCCTTCGAACCTCTAACTTTCGTTCTTGATTGATGAAAACACCTTTGGCAAATGCTTTCGCTGATGTTCGTCTTGCGACGATCCAAGAATTTCACCTCTAACGTCGCAATACGAATGCCCCAGTTATCCCTATTAATCATTACCTCGGAGTTCTGAAAACCAACAAAATAGAACCGAGATCATATTCTATTATTCCATGCACGAAATATTCAAGCAGCATTTTGAGCCCGCTTTGAGCACTCTAATTTGTTCAAAGTAAAATTGTCGGCCCATCTCGACACTCACCGAAGAGCACCGCGATAGGATTTTGATATTGAACCGCCGTTTTACCGACGGCTCACCGACGATATGCTCCGCAGACGTGTCAGTATCACCGCGGATGCGGTGCACCGACAGCGCGGCGCACAAATGCAACTACGAGCTTTTTAACCGCAACAATTTTAGTATACGCTATTGGAGCTGGAGTTACCGCGGCTGCTGGCACCAGACTTGCCCTCCAATTGTTCCTCGTTAAAATATTTAAAGTGTACTCATTCCGATTACGAGGCCTCGTAAGAGTCCCGTATCGTTATTTTTCGTCACTACCTCCCCGTGCCGGGAGTGGGTAATTTGCGCGCCTGCTGCCTTCCTTGGATGTGGTAGCCGTTTCTCAGGCTCCCTCTCCGGAATCGAACCCTGATTCCCCGTTACCCGTGACAACCATGGTAGTCGCAGAAACTACCATCGAAAGTTGATAAGGCAGACATTTGAAAGATGCGTCGCCGGTGCTGGACCATGCGATCGGCAAAGTTATCCAGATTCATCAAAATTAACGACTTCGGACGCGAGGCCCTCCGTCGATTGGTTTTGATCTAATAAAAGCACTCATCCCATCACTGGTCAGAGTTCTGATTGCATGTATTAGCTCTAGAATTACCACAGTTATCCAAGTAACCGAGGTAAGATCTAAGGAACCAAAACTGATATATTGAGCCATTCGCGGTATCGCCTTAATACGGCTTGCACTGAGACATGCATGGCTTAATCTTTGAGACAAGCATATAACTACTGGCAGGATCAACCAGGAGCTGACATGCGAACGGAGATACGCGTTAGCGTAAACTCTCGAATCGTGCGTCTCACTCCGAGAGACACGTGCAACTCGATTAGTCGGCGTGTATAAAACGCACAGACACATCGGTGCCGTATCAAATTGATGAATTTGTATTCAGTCTGGCGACGGCCCGATCCGATATCTCACTTCACGGGCTCAGCTATTTCCAGACCTACTGACGGACCACGTTGCGATCCAAATTCATTGAACGTTCGACAACGAGACGTTTCGGTACTTCACTCATATAAAATCGTTTAACATAATATCTGCGTTAAACATTAACGATATTCATCGCCCGGTGTTAGAGATCATATCCACGAATGTATATTCATAAGACATCGTCCCGATGGTTAACGTTTTTATAACGTTAGAAAATGAACGAGACCGATAACGCACGGCGACGTTAACGATCACATTGTTCTTATTCTAAACCGCATGTGGTTTGTTCTCTTGTATAGCGCTCACCTTTATCGGACCGAAACTAACCGGCGCGGATTTCTGCCAGATCAAACGTTCCGTTTGGTTTATCCCGGCGTGCGCTCGCCGACGAATCGAACTCCGACGCGGTATAATTGCGCGGGAAGAACGTCGAACGGCAATTAAATTGAAATTGTTCGGATTATATGAACATGAATAATATTATTTTGTATAATACAAAAATAACATCATCACGTACACGTTAATGATCCTTCCGCAGGTTCCCCTACGGAAACCTTGTTACGACTTTTACTTCCTCTAAATGATCAAGTTTGGTCAACTTCCAGCAACGCCGACGGCCGTGAAGCCACCGCGTGTCGGTCCGAAGACCTCACTAAATCATTCAATCGGTAGTAGCGACGGGCGGTGTGTACAAAGGGCAGGGACGTAATCAACGCGAGCTTATGACTCGCGCTTACTAGGAATTCCTCGTTTATGGGGGATAATTGCAAACCCCAATCCCCAGCACGAAGGAGTTTCAACGGGTTGCCAGGCCTCTAGGCCAGGGAGAACATGCTGATTCCTTCAGTGTAGCGCGCGTGCGGCCCAGGACATCTAAGGGCATCACAGACCTGTTATTGCTCAATCTCGTGCGGCTCGAAGCCGCCGGTCCCTCTAAGAAGAATTTTAATACGTCGCCAGTGAGTTGCGTGACAGAAGCCACGCACACCTAAATGACGACGCCTATTTAACAGGCTAGAGTCTCGTTCGTTACCGGAATTAACCAGACAAATCGCTCCACCAACTAAGAACGGCCATGCACCACCACCCACCGAATCAAGAAAGAGCTGTTAATCTGTCAATCCTTCCGGTGTCCGGGCCTGGTGAGATTTCCCGTGTTGAGTCAAATTAAGCCGCAGGCTCCACTCCTGGTGGTGCCCTTCCGTCAATTCCTTTAAGTTTCAGCTTTGCAACCATACTCCCCAGGTCAAATCTTTGGTTTCCCGGAAGCTGCCCGCCGAGCCATCGTAGTAACGTCGGCGGATCGCTAGATGACATATTTACGGTTAGAACTAGGGCGGTATCTAATCGCCTTCGAACCTCTAACTTTCGTTCTTGATTGATGAAAACACCTTTGGCAAATGCTTTCGCTGATGTTCGTCTTGCGACGATCCAAGAATTTCACCTCTAACGTCGCAATACGAATGCCCCCAGTTATCCCTATTAATCATTACCTCGGAGTTCTGAAAACCAACAAAATAGAACCGAGATCATATTCTATTATTCCATGCACGAAATATTCAAGCAGCATTTTGAGCCCGCTTTGAGCACTCTAATTTGTTCAAAGTAAAATTGTCGGCCCATCTCGACACTCACCGAAGAGCACCGCGATAGGATTTTGATATTGAACCGCCGTTTTACCGACGGCTCACCGACGATATGCTCCGCAGACGTGTCAGTATCACCGCGGATGCGGTGCACCGACAACGCGGCGCACAAATGCAACTACGAGCTTTTAACCGCAACAATTTTAGTATACGCTATTGGAGCTGGAGTTACCGCGGCTGCTGGCACCAGACTTGCCCTCAATTGTTCCTCGTTAAAATATTTAAAGTGTACTCATTCCGATTACGAGGCCTCGTAAGAGTCCCGTATCGTTATTTTCGTCACTACCTCCCCGTGCCGGGAGTGGGTAATTTGCGCGCCTGCTGCCTTCCTTGGATGTGGTAGCCGTTTCTCAGGCTCCCTCTCCGGAATCGAACCCTGATTCCCCGTTACCCGTGACAACCATGGTAGTCGCAGAAACTACCATCGAAAGTTGATAAGGCAGACATTTGAAAGATGCGTCGCCGGTGCTGGACCATGCGATCGGCAAAAGTTATCCAGATTCATCAAAATTAACGACTTCGGACGCGAGGCCCTCCGTCGATTGGTTTTGATCTAATAAAAGCACTCATCCATCACTGGTCAGAGTTCTGATTGCATGTATTAGCTCTAGAATTACCACAGTTATCCAAGTAACCGAGGTAAGATCTAAGGAACCAAAACTGATATATTGAGCCATTCGCGGTATCGCCTTAATACGGCTTGCACTGAGACATGCATGGCTTAATCTTTGAGACAAGCATATAACTACTGGCAGGATCAACCAGGAGCTGACATGCGAACGGAGATACGCGTTAGCGTAAACTCTCGAATCGTGCGTCTCACTCCGAGAGACACGTGCAACTCGATTAGTCGGCGTGTATAAAACGCACAGACACATCGGTGCCGTATCAAATTGATGAATTTGTATTCAGTCTGGCGACGGCCCGATCCGATATCTCACTTCACGGGCTCGGCTATTTCCAGACCTACTGACGGACCACGTTGCGATCCAAATTCATTGAACGTTCGACAACGAGACGTTTCGGTACTTCACTCATATAAAATCGTTTAACATAATATCTGCGTTAAACATTAACGATATTCATCGCCCGGTGTTAGAGATCATATCCACGAATGTATATTCATAAGACATCGTCCCGATGGTTAACGTTTTATAACGTTAAGCAACGGCGACGTGCATGATTATAACGACGAGAACGTTAACGACGAGGCGAAGTCGACTCGCGCGTCGAACGGCAATCGTCTAAATTTAAACGAACGCTATTTAAACGTCAACCGATTCAATAAACGGAGACGTCGTCCGTCACAGTTCAACAGAGAGACGAACGGTTTTCTTTTATAAAACCGTAGGTCTACTGATATTGTTAAGATAGGTTAAAGACGTTAAGAGTGTTATATAAAAAGACCAAAACGCGGCAAAGTATCGCGAGAAATGAATATATGTTGTTTCACAACAAACAAGTGTCCACACAACACATATTACATACACTGCTTGCTACACTGACGCCGCGAAATATCAACTTACAAACACACAACTACATAACTTCTTTACACTATCTTTCGGGACCGAGCGCCGCTCGCCAGTCTATACATATGTCGGACCGTTGTAATGACCCTCCGCGAAAAGACCGTACCCGTACACTTGAATGTCGACGAACGTGTCACACCTATCTTCACATATTTTCTAACAGCGACCAAGGTAGACTCCGAACCCCGGGGTCCCACTGGCTGGCCACAGCGCAGCCACGCCATCGCCATCGCCATCGCCATCGCCATCGCCATCGCGGCCGCATTTTTCTTCTGCATATCTACGTTCAAGGGTTTGCGTCTGAGGGTCTGGTGGTGGTGGTGGTTCTGGTGGTGGTGGTGGTGGTAGTGGTGGTGGTGGTGGTGGTGGTGGTGGTGGCGGTGGTGGCGGCAGTGGCGGCGGTGGCGGCGGTGGCGGCAGGCGCGGTGGCGGTGGTGGCGGCGGTGGCGGCGGTGGCGGCAGTGGTGGTGGTGGTGATGGCGGTTGTTTGGTTAAGTTTTGAAATGGCACATCGGCCACCGCCACCGGCCGCCGCTCCGTCACGATCACGATCGCTATACCTGAAGTAAATAAAAATCAGTATCAGGAGCTTCCCGGTGGATCGGAACAGCGTCGAGAATGTCTGTCCATAGCCATCATAGCCAACGCCAAAACCAGCGCCGTTCCTAAAATTTTCGTAAAAATTCGAGAAGGATTTCCCGCGGAGACGCGTACGAAAAACTCAATCAGGGTGTTCGTGTATTGATTTTTAAAATCAATATCAATTCAAAATTCAATTACAATGACCCATAATACACCATAAATGTGATGATATAATTTAAAAAATATATGATATATCAATTGTAACGTACACGTTACATGTATTCGCTGATTCACTAAGCGAAATCCGTTCAAGTCGAATCAGGGCGTTCGCGTATTGATTCTATATCGATGCACGTTGCTTAAGCCCTGAATGAACCTAATTCGTCAAACGTCTATCTAGAGTGAAAGTTGAATAATAATCGCGTACGTATATACTATTGTACTATCAAAACTGTATTGACATGCTTAAACATATATTTTTTTAGACACATACTATTTTCCATTCGATAAATTCGTCAAAGTCAATGGGGGCGTTCGCGTATTGATATATTTGAGCTCCGATCGTCACGAAGAAATAAATTTTCTGCATATTACGAACGATTACTGTTATTATTCGATTAACGTGATTAATCAGGATCTATTAGAAGGGGAAAAAAAAAAAAAAAAAAAAAATGTTATAGGACGATGTTGATGTTCATTAGCGAAATTCTTCTATGTCAATGCGGTGCGTTCGCGTATTGACATAACTGATCTCTTCGAACTTCTCTTTTAGTATCTGAGAGGGCTGAAGAGAATTCATCAAATTTTATTACGTTTATTGCGGGTCGATTACTTTAATGGAACAGCACAGCAATATTTATCCATATGGTAGTTTATTATTAAAATTTTGATAACACGTTCACTTCGTCAATCGTCTTAATTAGGTAATGTAATATGACATAGCTGTAAATAAATTATATTAGGCATGTTTGATTTCATTTTAATGTTTGTTATAATATAATAAACTCTGTCTGTGTCTCGATGTTATGATTTAAGTAAGCAAGTAAGTGAGTAAGTAAGTAAGGCGAAACGAGTTCGATTCGATTGAATTACTTACGTACTTTATTTTGCAACAATGAAT
>JAGSMR010000593.1:20000-26039 GCA_029286605.1 Sericinus montela
GGCCCAGGACATCTAAGGGCATCACAGACCTGTTATTGCTCAATCTCGTGCGGCTCGAAGCCGCCGGTCCCTCTAAGAAGAATTTTAATACGTCGCCAGTGAGTTGCGTGACAGAAGCCACGCACACCTAAATGACGACGCCTATTTAACAGGCTAGAGTCTCGTTCGTTACCGGAATTAACCAGACAAATCGCTCCACCAACTAAGAACGGCCATGCACCACCACCCACCGAATCAAGAAAGAGCTGTTAATCTGTCAATCCTTCCGGTGTCCGGGCCTGGTGAGATTTCCCGTGTTGAGTCAAATTAAGCCGCAGGCTCCACTCCTGGTGGTGCCCTTCCGTCAATTCCTTTAAGTTTCAGCTTTGCAACCATACTCCCCAGGTCCAAAATCTTTGGTTTCCCGGAAGCTGCCCGCCGAGCCATCGTAGTAACGTCGGCGGATCGCTAGATGACATATTTACGGTTAGAACTAGGGCGGTATCTAATCGCCTTCGAACCTCTAACTTTCGTTCTTGATTGATGAAAACACCTTTGGCAAATGCTTTCGCTGATGTTCGTCTTGCGACGATCCAAAATTTCACCTCTAACGTCGCAATACGAATGCCCCCAGTTATCCCTATTAATCATTACCTCAGGTTCTGAAAACCAACAAAATAGAACCGAGATCATATTCTATTATTCCATGCACGAAATATTCAAGCAGCATTTTGAGCCCGCTTTGAGCACTCTAATTTGTTCAAAGTAAAATTGTCAGCCCATCTCGACACTCACCGAAGAGCACCGCGATAGGATTTTGATATTGAACCGCCGTTTTACCGACGGCTCACCGACGATATGCTCCGCAGACGTGTCAGTATCACCGCGGATGCGGTGCACCGACAACGCAGCGCACAAATGCAACTACGAGCTTTTTAACCGCAACAATTTTAGTATACGCTATTGGAGCTGGAGTTACCGCGGCTGCTGGCACCAGACTTGCCCTCCAATTGTTCCTCGTTAAAATATTTAAAGTGTACTCATTCCGATTACGAGGCCTCGTAAGAGTCCCGTATCGTTATTTTTCGTCACTACCTCCCCGTGCCGGGAGTGGGTAATTGCGCGCCTGCTGCCTTCCTTGGATGTGGTAGCCGTTTCTCAGGCTCCCTCTCCGGAATCGAACCCTGATTCCCCGTTACCCGTGACAACCATGGTAGTCGCAGAAACTACCATCGAAAGTTGATAAGGCAGACATTTGAAAGATGCGTCGCCGGTGCTGGACCATGCGATCGGCAAAAGTTATCCAGATTCATCAAAATTAACGACTTCGGACGCGAGGCCCTCCGTCGATTGGTTTTGATCTAATAAAAGCACTCATCCATCACTGGTCAGAGTTCTGATTGCATGTATTAGCTCTAGAATTACCACAGTTATCCAAGTAACCGAGGTAAGATCTAAGGAACCAAAACTGATATATTGAGCCATTCGCGGTATCGCCTTAATACGGCTTGCACTGAGACATGCATGGCTTAATCTTTGAGACAAGCATATAACTACTGGCAGGATCAACCAGGGAGCTGACATGCGAACGGAGATACGCGTTAGCGTAAACTCTCGAATCGTGCGTCTCACTCCGAGAGACACGTGCAACTCGATTAGTCGGCGTGTATAAAACGCACAGACACATCGGTGCCGTATCAAATTGATGAATTTGTATTCAGTCTGGCGACGGCCCGATCCGATATCTCACTTCACGGGCTCGGCTATTTCCAGACCTACTGACGGACCACGTTGCGATCCAAATTCATTGAACGTTCGACAACGAGACGTTTCGGTACTTCACTCATATAAAATCGTTTAACATAATATCTGCGTTAAACATTAACGATATTCATCGCCCGGTGTTAGAGATCATATCCACGAATGTATATTCATAAGACATCGTCCCGATGGTTAACGTTTTATAACGTTAAGCAACGGCGACGTGCATGATTATAACGACGAGAACGTTAACGACGAGGCGAAGTCGACTCGCGCGTCGAACGGCAATCGTCTAAATTTAAACGAACGCTATTTAAACGTCAACCGATTCAATAAACGGAGACGTCGTCCGTCACAGTTCAACAGAGACGAACGGTTTTCTTTTATAAAACCGTAGGTCTACTGATATTGTTAAGATAGGTTAAAGACGTTAAGAGTGTTATATAAAAAGACCAAAACGCGGCAAAAGTATCGCGAGAAATGAATATATGTTGTTTCACAACAAACAAGTGTCCACACAACACATATTACATACACTGCTTGCTACACTGACGCCGCGAAATATCAACTTACAAACACACAACTACATAACTTCTTTACACTATCTTTCGGGACCGAGCGCCGCTCGCCGCCAGTCTATACATATGTCGGACCGTTGTAATGACCCTCCGCGAAAAGACCGTACCCGTACACTTGAATGTCGACGAACGTGTCACACCTATCTTCACATATTTTTCTAACAGCGACCAAGGTAGACTCCGAACCCCGGGGTCCCACTGGCTGGCCACAGCGCAGCCACGCCATCGCCATCGCCATCGCCATCGCCATCGCCATCGCCATCGCCATCGCCATCGCGGCCGCATTTTTTTCTTCTGCATATCTACGTTCAAGGGTTTGCGTCTGAGGGTCTGGTGGTGGTGGTGTGGTGGTGGTGGCGGTGGTGGCGGCGGTGGCGGCGGGCGCGGTGGCGGTGGTGGTGGTGATGGCGGTTGTTTGGTTAAGTTTTGAAATGGCACATCGGCCACCGCCACCGGCCGCCGCTCCGTCACGATCACGATCGCTATACCTGAAGTAAATAAAAATCAGTATCAGGAGCTTCCCGGTGGATCGGAACAGCGTCGAGAATGTCTGTCCATAGCCATCATAGCCAACGCCAAAACCAGCGCCGTTCCTAAAATTTTCGTAAAAATTCGAGAAGGATTTCCCGCGGAGACGCGTACGAAAAACTCAATCAGGGTGTTCGTGTATTGATTTTTAAAAATCAATATCAATTCAAAATTCAATTACAATGACCCATAATACACCATAAATGTGATGATATAATTTAAAAAAATATATGATATATCAATTGTAACGTACACGTTACATGTATTCGCTGATTCACTAAGCGAAATCCGTTCAAGTCGAATCAGGGCGTTCGCGTATTGATTCTATATCGATGCACGTTGCTTAAGCCCTGAATGAACCTAATTCGTCAAACGTCTATCTAGAGTGAAAGTTGAATAATAATCGCGTACGTATATACTATTGTACTATCAAAACTGTATTGACATGCTTAAACATATATTTTTTAGACACATACTATTTTCCATTCGATAAATTCGTCAAAGTCAATGGGGGCGTTCGCGTATTGATTCTATATCGATGCACGTTGCTTAAGCCCTGAATGAACCTAATTCGTCAAACGTCTATCTAGAGTGAAAGTTGAATAATAATCGCGTACGTATATACTATTGTACTATCAAAACTGTATTGACATGCTTAAACATATATTTTTTAGACACATACTATTTTCCATTCGATAAATTCGTCAAAGTCAATGGGGGCGTTCGCGTATTGATTCTATATCGATGCACGTTGCTTAAGCCCTGAATGAACCTAATTCGTCAAACGTCTATCTAGAGTGAAAGTTGAATAATAATCGCGTACGTATATACTATTGTACTATCAAAACTGTATTGACATGCTTAAACATATATTTTTTAGACACATACTATTTTCCATTCGATAAATTCGTCAAAGTCAATGGGGGCGTTCGCGTATTGATTCTATATCGATGCACGTTGCTTAAGCCCTGAATGAACCTAATTCGTCAAACGTCTATCTAGAGTGAAAGTTGAATAATAATCGCGTACGTATATACTATTGTACTATCAAAACTGTATTGACATGCTTAAACATATATTTTTTTAGACACATACTATTTTCCATTCGATAAATTCGTCAAAGTCAATGGGGGCGTTCGCGTATTGATATATTTGAGCTCCGATCGTCACGAAGAAATAAATTTTCTGCATATTACGAACGATTACTGTTATTATTCGATTAACGTGATTAATCAGGATCTATTAGAAGGGAAAAAAAAAAAAAAAAAAAAAAAAATGTTATAGGACGATGTTAATGTTCATTAGCGAAATTCTTCTATGTCAATGCGGTGCGTTCGCGTATTGATTCTATATCGATGCACGTTGCTTAAGCCCTGAATGAACCTAATTCGTCAAACGTCTATCTAGAGTGAAAGTTGAATAATAATCGCGTACGTATATACTATTGTACTATCAAAACTGTATTGACATGCTTAAACATATATTTTTTTTTAGACACATACTATTTTCCATTCGATAAATTCGTCAAAGTCAATGGGGGCGTTCGCGTATTGATTCTATATCGATGCACGTTGCTTAAGCCCTGAATGAACCTAATTCGTCAAACGTCTATCTAGAGTGAAAGTTGAATAATAATCGCGTACGTATATACTATTGTACTATCAAAACTGTATTGACATGCTTAAACATATATTTTTTTTTAGACACATACTATTTTCCATTCGATAAATTCGTCAAAGTCAATGGGGGCGTTCGCGTATTGATATATTTGAGCTCCGATCGTCACGAAGAAATAAATTTTCTGCATATTACGAACGATTACTGTTATTATTCGATTAACGTGATTAATCAGGATCTATTAGAAGGGAAAAAAAAAAAAAAAAAAAAAATGTTATAGGACGATGTTGATGTTCATTAGCGAAATTCTTCTATGTCAATGCGGTGCGTTCGCGTATTGATATATTTGAGCTCCGATCGTCACGAAGAAATAAATTTTCTGCATATTACGAACGATTACTGTTATTATTCGATTAACGTGATTAATCAGGATCTATTAGAAGGGAAAAAAAAAAAAATGTTATAGGACGATGTTAATGTTCATTAGCGAAATTCTTCTATGTCAATGCGGTGCGTTCGCGTATTGATATATTTGAGCTCCGATCGTCACGAAGAAATAAATTTTCTGCATATTACGAACGATTACTGTTATTATTCGATTAACGTGATTAATCAGGATCTATTAGAAGGGAAAAAAAAAAAAATGTTATAGGACGATGTTAATGTTCATTAGCGAAATTCTTCTATGTCAATGCGGTGCGTTCGCGTATTGATATATTTGAGCTCCGATCGTCACGAAGAAATAAATTTTCTGCATATTACGAACGATTACTGTTATTATTCGATTAACGTGATTAATCAGGATCTATTAGAAGGGAAAAAAAAAAAAAAATGTTATAGGACGATGTTAATGTTCATTAGCGAAATTCTTCTATGTCAATGCGGTGCGTTCGCGTATTGATATATTTGAGCTCCGATCGTCACGAAGAAATAAATTTTCTGCATATTACGAACGATTACTGTTATTATTCGATTAACGTGATTAATCAGGATCTATTAGAAGGGAAAAAAAAAAAAATGTTATAGGACGATGTTAATGTTCATTAGCGAAATTCTTCTATGTCAATGCGGTGCGTTCGCGTATTGATATATTTGAGCTCCGATCGTCACGAAGAAATAAATTTTCTGCATATTACGAACGATTACTGTTATTATTCGATTAACGTGATTAATCAGGATCTATTAGAAGGGAAAAAAAAAAAAATGTTATAGGACGATGTTAATGTTCATTAGCGAAATTCTTCTATGTCAATGCGGTGCGTTCGCGTATTGATATATTTGAGCTCCGATCGTCACGAAGAAATAAATTTTCTGCATATTACGAACGATTACTGTTATTATTCGATTAACGTGATTAATCAGGATCTATTAGAAGGGAAAAAAAAAAAAATGTTATAGGACGATGTTAATGTTCATTAGCGAAATTCTTCTATGTCAATGCGGTGCGTTCGCGTATTGATTCTATATCGATGCACGTTGCTTAAGCCCTGAATGAACCTAATTCGTCAAACGTCTATCTAGAGTGAAAGTTGAATAATAATCGCGTACGTATATACTATTGTACTATCAAACTGTA